>QJSC01000227.1:0-64287 GCA_003697955.1 Calidris pygmaea
CCCCTTACCTCCCCTCCTCCTCAGCCGCAGACATGGTCAAGAGCCCCTGCCCATCCAGGATCCCCGGCTGCACCGTCGCACGGGAAATCCCTGCCGTCAAAATACTCTACACCCTGGCTTCAATCCTCAAGACCGTCTACTCGTTAGGAGCCTTTGCCACTGACCAGAGAGAGGAGAAGGACGGACGCCGAGCAGCCTGCGCATTCGTCAGACACAGAAAATATGTAACGGTTCTCCCCACCCACCGCCAAGCCCTCCCGATCCGCTTCAGTCACCAGCGCGACGCGAGAGGGAAACAAACATCGTCCCCTCCTGCCTTTTTAGCACTGCAGAAACACGGGAGTTAATTTTAGGATTGCTGGAAATACGGGACTTTCAGCTGTTTCCAGTGGTGTGGGGAAAATAAGAAAGGGCACAATAAGGCTCAAATTACCTGTGTGTTTGTACATTCACTTTCTTTTAATAATTCTTACATATCCCACCTCGTAGAACTGAGCTCGTTCCCCCCAGGAAGGCACATGCATAACTTTAGAATATACTTGTAAAGAATCAAAAATACAAAGAAGGGAAACTTTCATCTTCCCAATCACAAGTCTTGACACAAAACAAAACAGTTTTCCCCTTTTAAATGACCTGAAGAAAGGTGAGGTTTGGTCCCGGGACTGACAGCTGGTTTGCTGAACATCACCATGAAACAGATTTCTAACAGAAAGGGACAGATATTTTTTTTTCTACCAATTATCCTTGGCTTACAGGGGGCAGATGACATGGAAATAACAACAGGAATAATCAACTGTCTGTCAAATGCAAGGGTTTTGTTCATCCTCCTAAACACCCAATGAAAAAAGCTGGACCCAGTGCTACCAACTGTTGCTCAAGAATCCATACTGTACATCCATGCCCTAATTAAATCTCTGTGTGCTATCCCCTACTTGTAATTAATTCGACGGTGGCACAAAATTAGCACTTCCCTGGGAAGCAAAGTCACAATGACCAGAAAGAGTCACAACTAATTCCCACCAGTAGAAAAGAGAATTGGCTAAAATCACCCCTAAAAATAACTGTATAAATGTCATTCTTGTGAAATTTTACGACAATGGGTGAAAGTTATGCCCAACAGAGGCCAAAACTTTCATTATCCGATACAGGCGGCAATTTTATCTCCTTGTGCTCTGCATTCAGATCGAGCGCAGAGAACTGTCAAACCGCACGGCTGTAGCCCCACTCAGCTGGAGACAGGGTTAACTCGGGCTATCAGCAGCATTAGAAACGTTTATCTGGCCAAGGAGAGTGAGGAGCTGCTGATTTCTTAGCTTGTGTTGGTGCCACAACAGCATCTGCTGCCGTGGACTGAACGCTCAGGGATCTGCCAAGCACCGTCCTGCCAGGAGCCTTTGCATGGAGAGTTCACTAGCGACCTGGTGTCTCTTAAAGTGAAAAAAAATACCTGTTACTTCCACCTAAGAGCAACATGGGGGAAAAAAAAAAAAAAAGCAATTTACCACTGAATGTGGTAAAAACACCTCAAAGGCTGTGTCCTACCAGCACCCATCTCTCTAACCCCAGGAAGCTGCGACGAGGGTTCACTTGGGAAAAACACACCAGAAATGCCCGTCCCTGGAAGCCACATCCACACAGCGGGACCCAAGGCGTGTCCCTGCCCTCCAGAGCCCGGTGGGACAAAACTGACGGCACTGGCTGCGGGTAAGCGGCGGGAATGCGGGCAAGCAGCGGGGATGCACGGAGGGGTGACCCACACCTCGCAACGGCTCCTCTAGGCCCCTTGCTCCCCTCAGAGCCCATAGCTTCCCTCAGCATCCCACCTCCCCTCAGACATCCCACCGTCCTGGAGGCTCAGTCTGAGGGGCTCGGTCCTCTCAGAGCCCCCCCCTCAAAGCCCATGACTCCTTTCAGAGCACATGGCTCCCCTCAGAGCTCCCGCCTCCCCTCAGCCCCCAACGGCTCAGTCCCCTCAGAGTCCACGGCCCGTGGCTGCTGCCCTCGGCCCGCCACGGCTCGGTCCCCTCAGAGTCCATGGCTCCTCTCAGGATCCCGCCCATCCTCAAAGCCCAAGGCTCCCCTAGGGCACCCGGCTCCCCTCCGCCCCCCGCAGTTCGGTGCCCTCAGGATCCCGTCTCCCCTCAGCCCTCCGCAGCTCCGCGGCTCCCCACAGAGGCATGGCTGCCCTCAGCCCCCCTCGCCTCGGTCCCCTCAGAGCCCACGGCTGCCCTCAGATCCCGCAGCTTGGTACCCTCAGGATCCCGCCTCCCCTCACAGTGCCTGGCCCCCCTCAGAGCCCAGGGCTGCACTCAGCCCTCCAGGGCTTGGGTCGCCTCCAGCTCAATGGTTCCCCTTAGAACCCCGCTTTCCCTCAACCCCTCTCGGCTCCGTGCCCTCAGGCTCTGCTGCTCCCCTCAGAACTCGTGGCTGCCCTCAGTCCCCTCAGCTCCCTCCCTTGCCACAGCTCCCCTCAGAGCTCCAGCCTCCCCTCAGCCCCCCGCGGCTCCCCACAGAGCTCCTGCCTCCCCTTGGCCCCTCTCAGCTCGGTCCCCTCAGAGCCCACAGCTCCCCTCAGATCCCGCACCTCGGTGCCCTCAGGATCTGCTGCTCCCCTCAGAGTGCCCAGCTCCCCTCAGAGCCCATGGCTGCCCCCTCAGCCCCCCAGGCCTCAGTCCCCTCAGAGCCTATGGCTCCCCTCAGCCCCTCTCAGCTCGGTCCCCTCAGAGCCCACAGCTGCCCTCAGGCGTGCAGGGCTCAGTCCCCTCAGAGCCCATGGCTGCCCCTCAGATCTCCAGCCTCTCCTCAGTCCCTCTCGGCTGGGTCCCCTCAGAGCCCACGGCTGCCCTCAGATCGGAGCCTTCAGGCTCCGCGGCTGCCCTCAGAGCCCATGGCTCCCCTTAGGACCCCATCTTCTCTCAACCCCTCTCGGCTCGGTGCCCTCAGGCTCCGCGGCTCCCCTCAGGATCCCGCCGGCCCTCAGAGCCCACGGCTGCCCTCAGCCCCCCAAGGCTCGATCTCCTCAGAGCCCATGGCTCCCCTCAGAGCTCCTGCCTCCCCTCAGCCCCTCTCAGCTCGGCCCCCTCAGAGCCCTCGGCTGCTCTCAGCCCCCCAGGGATCGCTCCAGAGCTCATGGCTCCCCTTAGGACCCCGCCTCCCCTCAGCCCCTGTCGGCTCGGTCCCCTCAGGCTCCGCTGCTCCCCTCAGGATCCCGCCTCCCCTCCGAACCCGTGGCTGCCCTCGGTCCCCTCAACCCCCCCCGGCTCCCCACAGAGCTCCCGCCTCCCCTCAGCCCCTCTCGGCTCGGTCCCCTCAGAGCCCACGGCTGCCCTCAGAGTCCGCACCTCGGTGCCCTCAGGATCCACTGCTCCCCTCAGGATCCCGCCTCCACTCAGAGCCCATGGCTCCCCTTCAGACCCCGCCTTCCCTCAGCCCCTCTTGGCTCGGTGCCCTCGGGCTCCGCTGCTCCCCTCAGAACCCGTGGCTGCCCTCGGTCCCCTCACCCCCCCCCCCCTCCTCGCCACAGCTCCCCACAGAGCTCCCGCCTCCCCTCAGCCCCTCTCGGCTCAGTCCCCTCAGAGCCCATGGCTCCCCTTAGGATCCCGCCTCCCCTCAGCCCCTCTCAGCTCGGTCCCCTCAGAGCCCACGGCTGCCCTCAGCCCCCCAGGGCTCGGTCCCCTCAAAGCCCATGGCTCCCCTCAGAGCTCCCGCCTTCCCTCAGCCCCTCTCGGCTCGGTGCCCTCGGGCTCCGCTGCTCCCCTCAGCACCCGTGGCTGCCCTCGGTCTCCTCAGTGCCCCCCTCGCCACAGCTCCCCTCAGAGCTCCCGCCTCCCCTCAGCTCCCCACGGCTCGGTCCCCTCAGCCCCCCGCGGCTCCCCACAGAGCTCCCGCCTCCCCCCTCAGCCCCCCGTCCGCTCTCTCCCCACTCACTCCGCCGCCCCGCGCGGCTCCAGCCCATCATGGTGGCGGCCGGGCCCCACGCGCGCTCCGCCGTGGCGGGCCCGCCGAGCCCGGGCGGGGGGCGCGGGTGGGCGCATGCGCGAAGCCCCCCCCCCCCGCCTTCCCCGTCGCCCTCAGCCAACGTGGTGAGCCCACCCGTGGCTGGAAAGGGGAGGGGGGGGGTGGGGGTTGGTGTCACGAGTGGGAGGGTTGGGAATGATGGGGGGGGTGGGAGGTGGGATGGGGAGAGGGGGGATGTGTCTGGGGACAGCAAGCGGTGGGCTCGGAGACCGAGGGGGGTGGGTGATACAGGAGAGGGACAGCGCGGGGGGGGGCACTGGGGGCGGGATACTGGGAGCAGGAGGGGGAGCCTGGGAGGACATGAAGGGTAGGACAGGGATGGGGACACTGAGAATGGGATGGGGACAGGGACACCTGGAGGAGGACAGGGGCACCAAGAACAGGATGGGGAGGGGGACACCAAGAACAGGATAGGGAGGGGGATTCTGGATGCAGGATGGGGAGACTGGGAGCAGGAGGGGGACAAGGACATTGGGAGCAGAATAGGGACAGGGACATGGAGAGTAGGACAGGGATGGGGACACTGAGAACGGGATGGGGACACCAGAAGCAGGATGGGGACCGGGGCACTGGGAGCGGGACAGGGACACCAAGAACAGGATAGGGATGGGGACACTGGGAGCAGGACAGGGACACCAAGAGCAGGATGGGGATGGGGGACATTGGGAGCAGGAGGGGGAGACTGGGAGCAGGAAGGGGTGGGGGACATGAAGAGTAGGACAGAGATGGGGACACCAGGAGCAGGAGGGGGACAGAGATACTGGGGGACAGGGTGGGGACAGGGGACACCAAGACCAGGACAGGGACAGCATGAGTGGGATGGGGACACCAGGAGCAGGATGGGGACAAAGACATTGGGAGCAGAATAGGGACAGGGACATGAAGAGTATGAGAGGGATGGGGACACTGAGAATGGGATGGGGACACCAGAAGCAGGATGAGGACAGGGACATCAAGAACAGGATGGGGATGGGGACACCAAGAACAGGATAGGGAGGGGGAGACTGGGAGCAGGAGGGGGACAAGGACATTGGGAGCAGAATAGGATCAGGGACATGGAGAGTAGGACAGGGATGGGGACTGAGAACGGGATGGGGACAGGGGCACTGGGAGCAGGACAGGGACACCAAGAGAAGGATATGAAGGTAGACACTGGGTGCAGGAGGGGGAGACTGGGAGCAGGAGGGGGACAGGGATACTGGGAGCAGGGTGGGGATGAGGACACCAAGACCAGGACAGGGACACCGTGAGCGGGATGGGGATGGGGACACCAGGAGCAGGATGGAGACAAGGACATTGGCAGCAGGATGGGGACAGGGACATGAAGAGTAGGACAGGGATGGGGACACTGAGAATGGGATGGGGACACCAGAAGCAGGATGGGGACAGGGACACCTGGAGCAGGACAGGGGCACCAAGAACAGGAGGGGGACAGGGACACCAGGAAAAGGATGCAGAGGAGGACACCAAGAACAGGATGGGGAGGGGGAAACTGGGAGCAGGAAGGGGTGGGGGACATGAAGAGTAGGACAGAGATGGGGACACCAGGTGCAGGAGGGGGACAGGGACACCTGGAGCAGGACAGGGGCACCAAGAACAGGATGGGGAGGGGGACACTGGGAGCAGAACGGGGACACCAAGAACAGGATGGGGATGGGGACACCAAGAGCAGGATGGGGACACTGGGAGCAGGAGGGGGGCAGGGACGGGGATGGGGACACCAGAAGCAGGATGGGGACTGGGGCACCAGGAGCAGGAGGGGGAGACTGAGAGCAGGAAGGGGTGGGGGACATGAAGAGTAGGACAGAGATGGGGACAGGGACACTGGGAGCAGGATGGGGACACCAAGAACAGGATGGGGACACTGGGAGTAGGAGGGGGAGACTAGGAGCAGGAGGGGGACAGGGATACTGGGAGCAGGGTGGGGACAGGGACACCAAGACCAGGACAGGGACAGCATGAGCAGGATGGGGATGGGGACACCGGGAGCAGGATGGGGACAAAGACATTGGGAGCAGAATAGGGACAGGGACATGAAGAGTAGGACAGGGATGGGGACACTGAGAATGGGATGGGGACACCAGAAGCAGGATGGGGACAGGGACACCTGGAGCGGGACAGGGGCACCAAGAACAGGATGGGGAGGGGGACAGTGGGAGCAGGATGGGGACACCAGGAACAGGATGGGGAGGGGGACACCAAGAGCAAGATAGGGAGGGGGATTCTGGATGCAGGATGGGGAGACTGGGAGCAGGAGGGGGACAGGGACATTGGGAGCAGAATAGGGACAGGGAGAGTAGGACAGGGATGGGGACACTGAGAACAGGATGGGGACACCAGAAGCAGGATGGGGACCGGGACACCAGGAGCAGGAAGGGGAGACTGGGAGCAGGAAGGGGTGGGGGACATGAAGAGTAGGACAGAGATGGGGACACCAGGAGCAGGATGGGGACAGGGACACCAGAAGCAGGATGGGAACACCAAGAACAGGATGGGGACACCAAGGGACAGGGACACCAAGACTAGGATGGGGAGACTGGGATCAGGATAGGGACAGGGACACTGAGAGCAGGACGTGGACACCAAGAACAGGATGGGGATGGGGACACCAAAAACAGGACAGGGACACCGTGAGTGGGACGGGGGTGGGGACACCAGGAGCAGGATGCGAACAGGGACAAGAAGACCAGAACAGGGACACCAGGAGCAAGATGGGGACAGGGACACTGGAAGCAGGAGGGGGATGGGGGCACTGGGAGCTGGACTTGCGCAAGGCGTTTGACACTGTCCCACAGGACGTCCTGGTCTCTAAATCAGAGAGACACGGATTTGATGGATGGAGCACTCGGTGGATGAGGAACTGGCCAGACGGCCGCACTCCAGGGGGTGGGGTCAAGGGCTCAATGTCCGCTGATGAGTGGTGTTCCTCAGGGGTCAGTACTGGGACAGGGTTTGTTCAACATCTTTGTGGCGACATGGACAGTGGGATCAAGGGCACCTTCAGCAGGTTTGTCCATGACACCAAGCTGTGTGGTGTGGCCGACACACTGGAGGGAAGGGATGGCATCCAGAGGGACCTGCACAGGCTGGAGGAGTGGGCCCTGGTGAACCTCATGAAGTCCAACCAGGCCAAGTGCAAGGTCCTGCACCTGGGTCAGGGCAATCCCAGGCCCAAATCCAGGCTGGGGGGAGAATGGACTGAGAGCAGCCCTGAGGAGAAGGCCATGGGGGTGTTGGTGGGTGAGAAGCTCCACACGCCCCGGCAACGTGCACTGGAGCCCAGAAACCCCCTGCACCCTGGGCTGCATCCCCAGCCCCGTGGCCAGCAGGGCCAGGGGGGGATTCTGCCCCTCTGCTCCGCTCTGGGGAGACCCCCCCAGTGCTGCCTCCAGCTCTGGGGCCACCAACAGCAGAAGGACATGGAGCTGTTGGAGCGGGGCCAGAGGAGGCCCCGGAGATGCTGGGAGGGCTGGAGCCCCTCTGCTGGNTGAGATGTGGGGAAGAACTTGTTTGGTGTGAGGGTGGTGAGAGCCTGGCCCAGGTTGCCCCGAGAAGCTGTGGCTGCCCCATCCCTGGAGGGGTTCAAGGGCAGGTTGGAGGGGGCTTGGAGCAACCTGGGCTGGTGGGAGGTGTCCCTGCCCAGGGCAGGGGGTGGCACTGGGGGGGCTTTAAGGTCCCTTCCAACCCGAACCTTTCTGTGATTCTATGATTCTACACTGGGAGCAGGACAGCGATGGGGACACCGGGAGCCAGCCTGGGGCTCACCCTGCTGGGAGCCGGTTGCTCAGCGCAGCACCTCCCCCGAGGACATACGAACTCACTGGAGATGGGAGACAAACGGGGACGACCAAGGGGTCAGACCAGTGACACCCATTGCTGCCCACCCCGCTGCGGACGGGGGTGTTTGCCCCCTGGCAGATGCCAGTGCTGAGCCCCGATGAACTCGTGCCAAGGATGGAGCCCTCCAGCACCTGCTGCCCTGGTGAGTGGTTCCACGTGCCTCAGTTTACCTGCTCCAGAGCCCCCCTGGGCGCCCTGCACCGCTCCTCTGCTGGCTGGGGGGGAAATTCCAGCTGCTCGGAAGGGCGGGGGGTCAGGGTCCGGCCACACCCCCCCCCCGTTCCCAGGGAAAAGCCGTTTCCGTGGAAAATTCCCAGCCCGTGGGTGCGGGGCCGGGTTTTCAGCTGCAACAGCTCGTGCGGCCGCTCGGCCCCGCCGCGGGTCAGCGTTTTCCAGCCACTGGGAAGAGCCTGCGTGAGAACCGGCTCCTTCCCACGCCTGCCCGGGCCGCATCCCACCGCTCCTCCGGGGTGAGAGCCGGGGCCACGCTCGGACCCCCAGGGACCCCCCAGGCAGCGCAGCCCCATGGGGGTGCCAATGCCCATGGGGTACTGGTGCCCCCACAGGACCCTCCAGCCCCGTTATCCAGCTGCAGAGAGTCCAGGGCTGGGATCGGAGCCACCCCAGGATGATGACAGCTGTCCCCTTCCTGGGACAAAGCCACGACAGGACGCAGTGGCCGAGCGCTCGGCTCCGGCACCGGGGTCGCACCCCCGGGACGTGCCGTGCAGCACCGAGCGCGCTGCCGGCCCCGCGGGCACTGATCCTGCTGCAGCCCCCGCGTGGGCTTGTGCGGCTCCAGGGATGCCTGGGTCCCCAGGGGCCCAGCTTGGTGCTGGGACGTACTGGGAGATGAAAAGCAACCCCGGCAAGACCACGGTGGTGGTGGGGTGGCCGGGGTGCAGGCTGGTCTTTGCCTGCCCCAGGCAGGAACCCCGTTTCCCCCCAGGGCAGAGGGGGAAGGTGGCGTGGGAAGGAAGAGGCTGCGGTGCCGGGGCGGATGCGGGAGGCGATGGGGGACCCCCGGCAGGAAAGGCTGAGCCCAGAGATAGGGCCAGAGCCCCCGGCACCGCGCACCCTGCGGATGGGATGGGGCAGCAGGCGCGGGCGATGCTGTTGTCCGCTGGCTGCGGCAGGAAATCCTGCCCCCTCCCCCATTTCCAAGCCCCCTGGGGACCGGTGGCCCTGAATTATACCCCTCTTATCCAGTTTCCACAGAGACCCGGCTCACCGTGGGACGGCTAGACACGCTTCTGTGGGGCTGCTTCCTCTCCCCGACACCTACGTCAGCCCAGTACCTCCCAGTTTCCACCAGCAGATGGGAGGAGGTTTGGCTTTTCCTTCTGCTCCTGGGGTGCTGCGTGCCCCCCAAAGCCATCTTGAGCTCCTGGGGCTCTGGGGCAGATTCCCAGAGGGGGATCTGGGGCTGGACCAGGCTGTGGTGACCAAACCCAGCACGGTGGCATCAGGGCAACCCCAGGGAAGGCTCAAACCGGGGGAGCAGCCCTGCCAGCAGAGCGGGGCCAGGGGACAGAGAGGGTGTAAACGCCCCCCAGGAGACGTGAGGCAGCCCTTGTTTCACAGGAGCGGACCCAGGGCTGAGTCTGGAGGCAGAGCGAGGGGCTGGGGCAGGGAGCACTAAAATCCTGTCAGAGCACGAGCAGCCGATGAGATCACAGAATCTTCTAGGTTGGAAAGGACCTTAAAGATCATCTTGTCCAACCAAAAAGCAACACCATCACTAAACCATACCTCCCAGCACTACATCAGCCTGTCTTTTGAACACCTCCAGGGATGGTGCCTCAACCACCTCCCTGGGCAGCCCATTCCAATGGCTGATAACCCTTGCAGTGAAAAACTTTTTCCTAATATCCAGCCTGAACCTCCCCTGGCGTAACTTGAGGCCATTTCCTCTCGTCCTGTCGCCTGTGACTTGAGAGAAGAGAAGAGAAGAGAGAAGACCCCGCCTCTCTACCCTCTCCTTCCAGGTAGTTGTAGAGAGCGATAAGGTCTCCCCTCAGCCTCCTCTTCTCCAGGCTGAATAACCCCAGCTCCCTCCGCCTCTACTCATAGGACTTGTGCTCCAGACCCCTCACCATCTTTGTTGCTCTTCTCTGGACCCGCTCCAGCACCTCGATGTCTTTTTTATGGTAGGGGGCCCAAAACTGGACACAGCCCTCAAGGTGGGGCCTCACCAGTGCCAAGTACGGGGGGATGGTCACCTCTCAGGTCCTACTCCCCACACTGTTCCTGACACAGGCCAGGATACTGGTGGCCTTCTTGGCCCCCTGGGCACACTGCTGGCTCACGTTCAGCCGACAGTCGACCAACACCCCCAGGTCCTTTTCTGCCAGGCAGCTCCAGCCACTCTGCCCCCAGCCTGGAGCGCTGCAGGGGGTTGGTGTGACCCAAGGGCAGGACCCGGCCCTTGGCCTTGTTGAACCTCATCCTGTTGGTCTCGGCTCATTGATCCAGCCTGTCCAGATCTCTCTGCAGAGCCTCTCTACCCTCCAGCAGGTTGACACTGCCACCCAGATTCCCTGAAAACGCAGCAGAAGCCCAAGACCCTTGCAAGAAAGGAAGAAAATCTTAGGGTGGGACAGGATTGTGCTGGGTTGGCTGGTGAGTTCACAGGACCAGGATGGCTGGGGGACACGGAGCCCGGAGGACAGGGGGAATCGGGGCTGAAGACTGGGAAAATTTGGGCTTTAAGCCCCAATTTGGTGAAGGCAGAGCCTCTCCCAGAGCTGCCTTCTCTCAGCACAATGAGACTAAGCCCCGCCTGGAAGTTTGTATTAAATGTTTACAAGGGTTCCAAAAAAGGTGTACAAAAAAGGGAAAAGCCACACTTGCCTCTTCTCCCGGGGAGGCTGGTAGAAGCGCTGCCCCCCACCTGCCTGAGGCAAAACGCCCCCCAGCAGCCCGGGGAGGGTGAGCAGGAAGCCCAAATGCTCGACACACGCTTACACTCAGTCCTCAGTAACCTCAACATTATATTCCTGCTGCTCTGCTGCAGCCGGGGTGACCCGTGTGCCTGGAGAGAGCGTATCCAGAGGGAAAATCTCCTCCCTGGAGGCCACAACGGCTGGTAACTACAAAAAGCATCAGCGCTCGGGGCTGGTCCCCACAGGGGGCAGGCCCTGAGCACCCACCCAGTCCACGAATGCCCAGGGAGACTTCTACAGCCAGGAAAGAGCGACCTGAGGAGCAGTTCCCCGTGTGCCCCGAGGGTTCAGGAGCCAGGGGTGGGGAAGGACAGACAGACGCCGGCCGGGACCCGGGTGAGCCCTCACGCCACGGGAGCACGTTCACATGGGGTAGTTGAGAACGACGTCTTGCTTGGCCAACTCCAGCAACATGGGGTCATCGAAGAACTTGCTGATGCTCACGTCCTCGCTCAGGCCCTGCGGGGTAACGGCCAAAGCAGAGGTTATTGCTCTGGCAGCACTCGCCAGCCGTTGTGGCAGAGATCCCACAAAAAAGCCCTTGTGTCGCACAGTACGATAAATTTTCAGGCTCCAGAGGAGGCAGGAGAATTTGCAAGGGGTCAGGCACTGCTCAGCAGCTTGGAGATATCCAACAGCCTGTCGGGAAGCTGCACAAGTGGTGGCTGCTGCTGCTGAGCACATCTGCCCGCTCACTGTCCTCCCAAAGGGAGCCTGATTCCCTCCACTCCCTCTGCCGTCCCTCCGAGCCCCTCCAACCCCCCCAGTCCAGCACAGGAACCAGTCCCTGCTTTTTTTGCAGGACAAAGGGGCTGACTCAGGGCACCAAGGGGTGGGGAGGGAGCAGGGCTCAGGAGATGCTGCAGGACCCCGCTTTTGGCTGGAGTCGCTGCCAGATGAGTCGTTCAAGGGACCACCACAGGCACCAGAGGCAGCACGGGGGGATCAAGAGCAAAGGAAGTCCCAAGGCACAAAGGACATTGGTCCACTCTAGGAACACAGAGGGGACGTGGCACGGCCAAAGGACAACCCTGCAACAGCTGAGCGGCCGGTACAGACAGACAGAGGGACGCTACAAGGATTACTCCCAGACGTACCTTCCTACGCCTGGTCTTGATCATGAACTCTCTGGCCAGATGCGGGGCCGGCTGGGGCTCCAGGGGCCGGATGACGATGCTCTTGTCCAAGGGGTCACCAGGCACAATCTGAAATACAGGGCCAGGACGTGAGAGCGATGCTGGGGGCTGGTTCAACCTCCTGGAGAGCCTGAACTCCAACGGGAAACACCCCTGGGCCCCGTGGACACCCCCAGCCTTGGTGTGGCAGCCCCCACACCCCACGTTCTGCTGTCACATCACTACTGGTGATCCCTCCTGCGAGAAGTCACTGATACGGTGTTGATAACCCAAGCCAAGAACACGTCCCACCTTCCCCACGTGCCACTGTACTCTAAGACCCTAAAGGCCAGTGAACCAGGACAACCCACAAGGATCCCAGTTCCTCTCCAGAAATCTGGCACGTTTATTCTTGGGGCTCAGGCTGCTGCTGCTGTTCCCACCTGGCTGTACCACCAGTTGCTGTGCACCTCACAGTGGTGGCTCTCACAAGACCTGAGGACAGTATTTTGTTCCAAACCATATTTTCCATAGGTTTAAAAAGCCTTCTCTGAGAGGCAAAGCCAAAATGTGACAACCTGTGTCTTAGGGCAGATCAATGACCCTGAGTCCTGCTCCAAGACTTCTGCTGCCCAAGCTGCTGAGCACCAAGTGCACTCAAACAGCTTCCCTTCCCCCGAACCATGATGTCATAGAACCATAGAATGGTTTGGGTTGGAAGGGATGTTAAAGCCCCCCCAGTGCCACCCCTTGCCCTGGGCAGGGACACCTCCCACCAGACCAGGTTGCTCCAAGCCCCCTCCAACGTGGCCTTGAACCCCTCCAGGGATGGGGCAGCCACAGCTTCTCGGGGCAACCTGGGCCAGGCTCTCACCACCCTCACACCAAACAAGTTCTTCCCCACATCTCAGCTCCATCTCCCCTCTTTCAGGGTCAAACCCTTCCCCCTCCTCCTAGGGCTCCCCTCCCTGATCCAGAGTCCCTCCCCATCTCTCCTGGAGCCCCTNAGCCTTCTCTTCTCCAGGATGAACCCCTCCAACTCTCTCAGTCCGCCCTCCCAGCAGAGGGGCTCCAGCCCTCCCAGCACTTCCAGGGCCTCCTCTGGCCCCGCTCCAACAGCTCCATGTCCTTCCTGTGCTGAGGACTCCAGAGCTGGACACAGTGCTCCAGGTGGGGCCTCCCCAGAGCGGAGCAGAGGGGCAGAATCCCCCCCTCTTCCTGCTGGCCACAGGGCTGGAGATGCAGCCCAGGGTGCGGGGGGCTTTTTGTGCTGCCAGCACACATTGTCAGGGCATGAGGAGCTTCCCATCCACCAACACCCCCAAGTCTTTCTCCTCAGGGCTGCTCTCTGTCCAAGCACTAAAGGACCTTCGTGCTCAGCGAACAGCAGCACTCAGCGCTCCCTCGCTCGGGCAAAGGGTGATGTGATCTGGAACAAAGCTGTTGGCTTCTGGCAGACACTCAACAGTTAGTGTACAAAACCTCCCCAACTCGAGATCCTTTGAGGATGTTCTCCAGAAGTTGTCCTGCCCTGTGTGAGTTGTGGCACTGAGCTCTACTGAGAGGACCTACCTAGTGCCTGTTCCTACCATGTCCCTCTTCCCCATCCCGCCACAGCATGGACTCACCTGCCAGTGGTGGAAGACAGAGAGCGAGAAGGCTTGTCCCTGCGTGTGGGTCCTCAGGTCTGTCTCAAACCCAAATGAATCAATGGCTGGGATGAAGGCTTTGATGGTGTAAAGAGGGGAGCCCGGGATCGGAGCATCTTGCGTCACGTGGCCTCTGCCAACACATCAAAAGGTTAGTCTACCTGTGTCAGAGAATGGTTTGGGTTGGAAGGGACCTTAAAGCCCCCCCAGTGCCACCCCTGCCCTGGGCAGGGACATCTCCCACCAGCCCAGGTTGCTCCAAGCCCCCTCCAACCTGGCCTTGAACCCCTCCAGGGATGGGGCAGCCACAGCTTCTCGGGGCAACCTGGGCCAGGCTCTCACCACCCTCACACCAAACAAGTTCTTCCCCACATCTCAGCTCCATCTCCCCTCTTTCAGGGTCAAACCCTTCCCCCTCCTCCTAGGGCTCCCCTCCCTGATCCAGAGTCCCTCCCCATCTCTCCTGGAGCCCCTTGAGGGACTGGAAGGGGCTCCAAGGTCTCCCCGGAGCCTTCTCTTCTCCAGGCTGAACCCCCCCAACTCTCTCAGCCCCCCCCTCCCAGCAGAGGGGCTCCAGCCCTCCCAGCATCTCCATGGCCTCCTCTGCATCTGCTCTAGCAGGTCCATGTCCTCCTTATTCTCTGGGGGTCCCAGAGCTGGACACAGTGCTCCCGGTGGGGTCTCAGGTCCCTTTATTTATCCTCCTCTCTGGCACTCAGGAGGAACAGGGCACAAACCAAAGGCTGGGTGTGATCCTGGACACCCCTTCCCCACCCAGCACAGGGGCTGGGATCAGTCACGGAAGCTTTCAGGTGTCAGTTCCTACAGATTTCAACCTCTCCCCTCGCTCTACAAGCGGTTCTAGGACTGCGAAAGTCTCTAACAACCCAGACCCCAAGGGAGCACTAAGGTGACAGCAGCTGGTGTGAGCAGCTCACCTCCGCCTGGCCAGGACCGTGTACACCGCGGACACGCAGTCGGCAGGAGCCTGCACCTCCACAAAGTAGTAGGGCTCCATCAAGCGAGGGGTGGCCTGCGAGGAGAAAGGGACACCAGGCACTGAGCCTCCAGCAGCACCAACACAATTCGGTTCAAGTAAGAGGCCAGAGACCGGCAGGCTCTGCTCCAACGCAGCGCGTGACTGGGGACGGAAGGGTTCCTGCTGCCCCAGCGCTGCCCAAACCGACACTGAAAGGAGCTTTTCTCCTCCTGGCCATGAGTCAGATGCTTCCTTCTCCTCCACGCCCACCCTTCCCAGCAAGCCAAACAGTAGCAAAAGGGGGAGCCAGAGCAGATGCACACAAGTTTCCAGCCAGATTGGAACGTGACTGCTTGTAAAACCCGTCTGCCAGCCCACAAGGGCGCTGGAAACGTTAATGGATGAATGAGTTGGTTCCAACTGACATCCTTGGGGCAGACAGCGCAGCACACGTGCAATCTGCACTCCTCGGAGCCCACAGGAGCCAGCACGGCACGAGGGTCAGGCTTTGTCACGCACAGCATAGTCCTCACCATCAGGAAAGCAGAATAGACCACTCTCCGGGCCGTCGGGATGATCTGTCCTCCACCCCGGTGCAAGGGCTCCTGAGCAATCACCGCATCCAGGATCTTAAACTTCACATTGCGGATCACTGAGGAAGGGCAGAAATGACAGAAAATGACTGGAGGGGGCTGTTCCCTGCCACAGCAGCGCCAACCGTGCCCCCCCAGAGACCCTGCACACACAGCAAACATCCAGGCAAAGTCCTAGAGCCACCAGAAGACATTCTGAATTTAATTAGAGCAGGGAGAGCGTGACCATGGCCTAATCCTGCATATTAAACACCAACAATTCAGCAGTTTATCCTGCAGGGTGCTCAGGGTCTGCACCTGAAACACGAGGAGCAGAGCCAAGGTCTGGGGGAGCCAGCTTGCCAGCAAACAGCCCCGAGTTTGGAGGCAGGAGGCAAGTGCCAGTGTCTGGGTGGCATCTGCAGCCAGGAAGAAGGGGGAGGTTCTGTGACCTCCCTTGTCACCCGTCCCCAGAGCTGTCCCCAGCTGTGGCGTGAGCAGGGAACTGGCCACTGAGGGACGGCACCGGCAAAATCACTTGAATGCTTAGAGATGGAAGAATTTAATTGATCTTATTAAGCTCCGTTTCTCCACAGGTCTTACTTACACTCGTCACAGAGGGGCCCTTCCCTGGTTCCCCACTGAAAGCCCTGCACAATGCTGTCCTTCACAGAGCCCAGCAGCGACTTGTCCACCTACAGACAGACAGACAGACAGATGGCTTCAGAGACCAAAGCTGCACCACGAGGCAGTAACAGACAGACCCCAGCGTTTAAAAGCCAGCTCCTAGAAGAGCAGCAATGTCCCCCTAAGCCCCGACGTCCATCCCTCCCTCTCACAGCTCAGGAGCATCATCTTCAGAGTCTGGCACCTAAAGTTATAAATTAAAAGAGTCCCTATTTTGGTAATCATGAAAGGCTGGACATTTAGTTGCCTATTTGCAGGACGCTGGCCCAAATAGCAACGCCTGAAGATTAACAGGCTATTTGCTAGCCAGTGGAGGAAGTACAGCAGATCTGAGATCCAGCAAACTGAGGAGCACTCCAACGGCATCAGGACCTTGCTGCAGGTTCTGGAAGGAGCGGGCACCTCTTGGCACCACAGGACAAAGGTGTCACTGAAACAGACCCTCCCCGCCTGTGTTCCTCACCTCTGAGGGCAGCGTATCGTCTACCAGGATGTTTGGGCCGGTGGCGTCTGGCCCAAAGGCCCAGATGGAACGGGCAGCCAGCAAATCCCAGTCATATTTGGTCTGGAAGAATTCACCCAGCTTCTTTCTGACAGAAGAAGAAAAGAAACTTTAGGAAACAAGTATTTGACCTGCTCTCACAACTTGCTTATGACCCTGTTCCCTTCAGGCATAACATGGCTTCAGCTTTTCACCCAGAGCAGCTCATTTGCCGAGGAGGGATGCTCATGGACCACCTGGTACCAACACTGGACCCAGAACCCCTGCCTGGAGCCTGTTGGCTGACACTGTGCACCTTGCAGGTCCCAGCATTCCCTTTTTTTCCCTAATTATTTGATTCTAGATGGACTATCTGCTCTCCCCAGATGGGTCATACCTGTTCCACGTTATCTGGACTACTTCATTTTCAATGTCCTCCGCGAGTCCCTTCTCCAGAGGCTCAGCAATCATCGTGATCTTGTTCCTGAGAAGAGAGACAGTCGCAATTAGTCCACGGAGTGATGGAAATGGGAGTAATTGGCAGGACCTCAGGGACTGCGTGCTGCCTCAAACACAGCCAGGGAGACGAAGCCGTTCGTGTCCTTCGCTGTTACTGTCTTGCTTGTAAAGACAGCCCATGCGCTTAACAACTGCTCTCTGAAGCTTGCTCATCTCCAGGAGCAGATTGCTAAGGGACAGCATGGCTCCATCCCTCCTGCGCTCCCCCAGGCTGCGGCAGGGAGCCCGTGGGCCAGGCAACGTGCCTCTGGCCAAGCCACCCCTCCCTGTGGCTGACTCACGGGACACTGCCCTGGAGAACCTCACCAGCACAAAGTACCTGCCCCCAGAGGAGGACACCCCAAAAGATCAAAGACTGACCTAACACTGGAACCTTTAAAGACAAGGGGAAACAGCCTCAAGTTGCATCAGATGTTTAAGACAGATATTAGGGAAAATTTCTTCACCGAAAGGGTGAAACCTTGGAACAGGCTGCCCAGGGCAGTGGTGGAGTCACCATCCCTGGAGGTATTTAAAAGCCGGGCAGACGTGGTGCTGAGGGACATGGGTCAGTGGTGGTTTGGGCAGTGCTGGGTTGATGGTTGGACTCAATGATCTGAAAGGTCCCTTCCAACCTGGACAATTCTATGGTTCTACCTGTCTCTTCCCAGAAATAAGGCTGCCAACCCCAGAGAGAGTACACCCGAATAAAGGAGGGTAGGAAGACCCAGAAACCACAAGAGTACACAGGGGAGCTATCTTCAGCACGTGACAGATCATGATTTCCCTGAAAATCCAGGCATCAAGATGTCCTGTGCTCCTAGATCTCAGCCTGGTTACCCAGCCTATGCTCCCTCGCAGACCCCCCTCTTCCAAACACGTGCATCTGATAACGCATTGCTGGGGGAGGAAGATGAGACCAGGCCCTAAAGCTCCAGTGCCTCACCAGAAAGAAAAAAAATCCATTTCAAGATTAAAATGGATAAGAGAAGACAAAGCTTTTGCTCATGAAACGTTTGGGGAGTTACTGAAGGCAGCGCTTTGGCACCTGCTCTAGGATCCCCAAACATCTCCTAGTCTTGGAAACACCACAAAACTGCTGAGAAGGTGTGAAATTCAGCTAAAAGAAAGGAAGATGTGCATCTGTCTTTATCCCCTCCGTTCTGAGCGTTCCTACAAAGCACAGAAACACCCCTGAGACTCAAGCATGTTACTGAGGAGCTCAGCAGAGCTGCTGCAACAGCAGGATGGTCTGGACAACAGCTGCTGAGAAGAGACCCCTGAGAGGGGATGAGTTTAGTCTCCAGTGAGTCCCTCAACACCGCGCTCGCCCACAGGCTCTTACTTCTTGTTGGGCGTCTCGGCAAAGCACTTGAGGGAGGACGTTTCCACCACCGTCTCGCAGAATGTCACAACTGGATCAGCGACCTGGAATAACGACAACAGGTTTGTAAGGTTTCCGAGTACTTTTTTTTGTTGTCAAAGAGACTGCTTGAAATCTTTGACAAGAAAAAAATGGTTCATCTGCCAGTGTTTTAATCAGCATCGTGTATGAAGCGCTGAGGCCTGCACAGGGAGCTTTACTAATTCCTTTATTCAAACACGACAAGAACATTTAAACCTAATTCCAGGTATGAAAAACCCTGCTCAATTTATTTATTAGATGCGAGCCAGGCAATGGCTGAAGTTCAGGAAAAGGCTGGAACGCGGTCACACACCCCTCTCCAAGCCAAGTTTCAGGCTCTCAATCACCGTGGTGTGACAAAGCCAGGCTGTGAGCGACTTTTGCACTCTAGCAGCCTTTTTTTTTTCCCTTTTAAAAGGACCTGACAAAATCCACACTATTTGTTCAGTGAGGTTATTTTCCCATTCTTCTGAAAAAGGGGGACAAACCTCCCTCTCCAGGCGGGAAAATCCCTCTCTCACTTCCTCACCTTGATATCGATCTCCGAATACATCTTCCGTAGATCGTGCATCACGCAATCCAGGTAGAGCTCCCCCGTCCCCAGGATCACGTGCTCCCCAGACTCCTCCACCTGGAAGACAAAAGAGGGGTTCAGCTGCCAGCGTTCCTGCTCCCAGGCCTCTGCTTTCCAGGCTCCTACACAAGCCTGAGGAAGCATCAGCTTTAAATAAATTGGTTTGGCTTGGAGCACCCCAAGGAAAGCTCCCAAAGGCTTTTCCAGCAGAAAGTGCTGATGTGCTCTGCAGAAAGCTGCTTCCCGGGCACAGCAAGGTGTGGGGTTTTCTGCTGGATTTACAGTTTTCTGCTATTTCCACATGATTTATGAGATCAACTGCAACAGTGTGAAAAAAAAAATAAAAACCCACAAGAAAACAACCCAGAGTAAAAAAATATTTACTTTTAAGTTCAGGCTACAAGGCAGCCCACGGCATGAGCTGGAAACAGCCATACGCCACAAATACCTTAGTAGTAAGTGAGGGGTAACTCTTGTTGACTTTGCGGAGACCATCCAACATTTTGGGGAGCTCTGAGGGGTTGACTGGCTCTACAGCGATTTTGATGACAGATGTGGTGTTGAACTTCAAAGGACGGAATATCTGAGCCTGAAACCAGACAAGGACGAAGAGCTGAATCTCTGCATCGTCGACGGCCACTGGAGTTAGAAGCAGCACCTGAGGCTGCTCTCTTCCTCTCAGCGGCTCTCGTGCCCCGGCTCCTCAGCAGATGAGGTTTCTTTAACCTGAGAGCCTTTGAGATGTGCTCCATCCCCTTGGCTCCCTGTAAGGCTCAGCTTTGCACAGTACCTCCTCGTTGCCCCGAGGCTCCGTGACAGTTGCCGTCTTCACTATGGGCTGGTCCACTCCTTCTATCAGCACCCAGTTGCCAGCAGGAACCCTGTTAACCTCAATGTGGTACCTACAAGGCAGGGGAGTGTCACTGCAGCCCTGTCCTCCTCCCCGTCCCTGGCAGCAACAACCCCAGGTGACTCCTCTCCCAAATGAACGTATCCCCAGAGCTTTCCGTACCTCGCAACCGAGATCCAGAGGCGCCCGACAGTGCAGATCTGGGAATCTTCCTCATCTTCCAGGGTATAGTTTTCTCCGAGGACCTTCACGGGCTGCCCAGCGTGGATGGTACCACTGAGCACTCTGCCAAAGGCATGGAACTGAACGCCGTCATCCGTGCTGTACATTTTCGTGGTGTGACACATCAGCGGTCCCTTTCCAGGAGAGAAAGAGAGAGAAATAAGCCTCTTTCAAAATCAAGAGTCAAGAAACAGACACAGACCTCGCAGGACTCATTGCTACAAAGAGATTAATGGGCTGGAATTCAGGAATATTTTTCTGACTTGCCAAGTCCTTCATTTCCTTCCACTGGAAGCCTTACATCTCTCTGCCCTCTATGGAAACCCCTGGAACGACTTCCATGGACTTTTCTGGAGCTCTCCTGCCTCCTCTTGTGGAGCAGTAAGTAGTGGTTGGGACAAGGCCATGAGAAGAAATGTCATCTGCTGGCCTGCAAACGGGAGCACCTGAGCCCCCGCAATACCATAAGGTCACTCCACAACTGGTGATCCGGTGACAGTCCCCGCTGTATAGTTCTATGTGGGTAATTACAACTCATTAAAACAAACGGTTCATTTTCTCTCCAGACATTTGAGCAAAAGTCACGGGCAAGTTCCTCACCAGCTGCTGGCTGGCGTTGGTGGCTCCAGACAACTCTGAATAACAGCTCAGCACAAGCTGTTTGAGGAGGAAGGTTTTTGCAAGGCTCTGATATGAAAGGTGCTGACTAACAAATGCAGGGCTATTTTTGTCAGTACAGTTCAGATCAGCTTTCTCAGAGTTTGGAGAGAGAATCAAACTTCACAGAAAAGGGACATAAAGGCAGCAAAAGGACATAAAATCACCCTGCAGTCACCACGTGCTCCAAAGTCCTGACCTAGTCCTGTTCTCCTCTGAACACTGTCAAACAATTCCCTCTCTCAAGGGCTGCCCTGGCAGGCAGCTGAAGTTTCTCAGAGTGAAGAGATTTGTTTCAGTGTCGGATGAGAGGTTTCAAAACGCTGGAAGTCAAATCTGTGCAGATGGCTGTCTGGGAGGCAGCTGCCCTGTCAAGGCAGCAAAAGGAGGGCGTATTTGCCACGCTTTTGGACAACTGGGAGCAAAGCAGAAGAGTTTCCTTACGTCAGGGTCGCATTCACTCATGGCCTCCCCCAGATCAGAATCAACGCCGCCGGTGTAGGTATGTTCGATTTTTGTCTTGGCCCCCACCTTGGGGGAGGGGATGTGCTGCACACACATGTCCACAAAGCCTGGAAAAGTAGCATTTCACAAGAACAGGATTAAGCAATGTCGAGGAAAGAAACAGACTCCAATCAAACACAAGATAAAGCCATTCTGACCGCAGCACACCCACAGCAATGGGGAGGATGTGAGCAGCATCTCAAGCCATCCTTTGGGCAAACAGTTTAATATTCTATATTTGGAAAGCTGAGAAGGGATCTGTGCCCTTCACCCCGCTGGTATCAGACCAGGGAAGACTGCGGAGAGAAGACAAACAGCATTTACCTGTGAATTCCCCAAAGAACTTCTTGCAGACAAGCCGCAGGAGGGGCCGGATGTTCAATTTCAGTTCCTCTTTGGTCAGGTGGATGCCAAGCTCATCCAGAGTCCTGGGCAGGGTGGTGTCCACATCCCCCACCACCTGTGAGACAACAAGCACCACTCTCAGCTTCGCTGTGGGGGCTCCAAGGCAGTAACTCCCAGGGGCAGCTTCACACACCAGCCCTGAGGGCTCCTGACCTGCTCTGCTTTACAGCTCACCCGAGAACTGGCAGGTTCAAATTATCACTTGGCTGATAGAAGAGCACGCTAGAAAGAGCAAAGCCAGTTCTACTAACTGTGCAAATAAAGGGCTATATTCGCAAGGAGCAACTCTTAAGGAGTTGCTCACTGTTGTTCTGCACCCTCAAACCCAACCTGGCAAGTCCCACTGGCACCAGACACACCACCACATAGTGTTCAACCCTCGGCTGCTCCCGTCTGGAACCGTGGGGAGGAGAATGGACCACTACCTACCTGAGCCAAGATCTTGTACAGGGGCTCCAGAATGAACTCCACAAAACTGCGCTGGGAGCTGCTCGTTGGGGCCTTTTTAGTGAACTTGCGGCTGTTGGGAGACCAAAGGAGCTGTAAGGAGCAGCCACTCTGCAGCCTGCAAGCACCCCTGCTGCAAACACAGCCTCTGCTCTTCCCAGCTTATCTTCTCCCTCCCAATCCTCCTGGGAAGCCGTGAGGGACACAGGAGTCCCATTTACTCCAAATGAAGGCCAGAGGAGGCTCTCTGCTCCTGCTTATGGGCTGCAGGAGGACCACATGGATTCACACCAAGCAGGAGGCCTGACTCAACCCTTCCCAAGTGCTACTCCATCACAGGACAACTCAGGTCAGAAGGGACCCTGGACGGTCATCTAGTTCATGTTTTACAGGGAAAGGAGGGAACAGCCCAGCAATAAACTAATAGACATTTAAACAGGCTTCTTACGTCTTCGGGTTGAAGTAGATGTCACCCCAAAGCCGCTTTGCAAACTCCTGGTAATTGATGTCTCCTAAAGGGAAAAAGAAAATGGCAAAAGTCTCTCAGATGACACTGTATTTCTCTCATCTTGGAAATCTTTGGGTTCTGGCTTTTAAAACAACCCTGAGGATTCAATTTAATGGAGCGATGCTGGTGAGTGACCGCGTGGTCCCAATTCTGAATAAAACAATTAAGCCCTGACCTGGGGAGAGCAGGCAGAGGTGGGTAGAAGACAGTCCACCAAGGGCGACAGCAGCAGCCCAGGCACACTGTGGCTCCACACACTTACTTCTCAGAGACATTTCAGCTCTCTCAATTACACACAAGGTTAGAGCTGAGAAGAGCCAGCCTGCCAGACGCCGCGCTGCAGGAACCCACTTACATCTGCTTCATTTTCCAAACGTTAACGCTGCAACCTGACGCTGTGGTGCCAAGGTGCTGGGATTCTTACACCCCGTCTGCCCCGCAGGCTTCACACAAGCATTTTCTGCCCTGCTGAACATCTCCAGGTTCTCCTCTCTCTCTCAGCTGATGCACTAAGCGCATAGCCAAATATCCCAGTGCCCAAGGAATAGTGGAGTGCTTGGCTGTCACGGTAGATTTACAAATAATAAGACAGCGGTGATAATTTACAGCAGTTTCCAAACAAGCTTTTGCTGTGGGCAGATGTGCAAGCATAAGAAATTTCATGGTGGCTGCGGTTTTGACAGTTAAACTACCATAACTCACACTGGTTGAAGTGTGGTGGCTGCACATAAAATCCCTGGTGGCCACAATCGAGTATTACTGGCTTCACGTACCCGTTCAGCCCGTGTCTGCCCCGCACGGACGACACCTCCTACCGACTGCACCTGCATCTTTATCAGGCCCCTGAAGAAGGGGTACCAGCCTAGCAGGCACTGCGTTAATGCCACGACGCCCAGGGAGCTCATTTATTTCTCCAAACTCACGAGGACACGCGATAGTCCTGACACATCAGTCCCTGACCTCTACAACTTCATCCTCCCTCAGGCAAACTTCTCTGCAAGAGCTGGGCCAGCTGCTTTACAACATCCTTCCTCCCCTGCTCGCAGCTCCTACGGATCACCCCAAATTCCCCAGCGGGAGACTTCAAAACTCTCGCCTGTACAGCTGGCTAATGGAAGCAAAAGGCCCACTTTTACAAGTGGCAGATTGCCTTGAGCGGGCACCTGGGGAACAGAAAATTAAATCAAAGCCAGAAAAAGACAGTTTCTTAAAAAAGAAAGAGGGCAAGAGTGCAAAACCTTGTGGGCCAAGCTTGCGCCCGGCTGCAGCTGAGTCTCAGGCTCTGGAGACTTTAGTGAGAAGGCAGGAGGAACTTAACTGCTTCGCTTCTGAGCTCTTCTGACAAGGAGGCAAAGCACAACACACACACTTGCCTTCACCTGTCCTAGCGGGACTTCTTTTTTCTGCTCAAGGGTACGTATAAAATATTGGCTTGTGACTCTATAAACATTTATCAGGAGAAACTATCTAGTTAAAAACAAGTTAGAACCATATTTTTGCTTTTTATAACCCAGCGCCCAGCTCTGCAGTACCGCCTAAGAAGTCAAGAACGCACATACTGGCCATATACGTGCAGCAAGAGTCGAAGCTGAATGGCTTGCAAAGCCTCAGCAAAAAAGGTTAGGAAATGAGATGTTAAAGTGTACAAGGTTTCTGGATAATCCTCACCATATGTGTCTGCATAAATCTTTGCAAAAGATCCCAGCGTGAAGCAGATGCTGTACTGTGAACTGGAGAAACACACGTTCCCCAGAAGGGGAGACAGAACGAGGTTCTCATCGGTGGAATACATGCTGAGAGGAGACAGTTTTTGGAGACAAGAAAAATAACAAAAATCAATGTTATGAACCAAGAGAGACACTTAAATCCGCTTCCCACACCAAACAGTATACGATAGGCAAGGATTCTACATTGCCAAACAGCAGCTTAAAACGGGCTGCAGCATGCTTGCCGCTGGAATTTCAGGGTCAGTATCATTTTATGACTACAAATTCCAAAGCATTAGTGTGCAAAGAAATAATTAAAGCCTAGAACTAAAAAGTTACAAGTGCTTTGTATTTTTTGTCAGATAAAGAGTTTTTTCTCCCCTAAAAAAAGGCAGTAAAGATAGTCAACCAAGACAGGGAAGATACTACAAGACAAATATCGTAGGGATAGAGTTGAATTGAAGGTTTTAATGAGCTCCCAAGCACACTGGACAGGATAAATTAACCTGCTCAGACCACCTGATGCCAGTAGCAACTGAACAGAGACATGCAAGTGAGCTCCTGTGCAAATCCACACAAATTTGAAGGGGAGAATGCTGTTAAGAGAATCACCCGGATGCAGAAGAACCCCCAGAAACGATGCGTTGCTGCGGTGAAAGCTGGAGAAGATGTCACCCCCTTCCCCGAGCAGGGTCTCACAAGGAGATCTGACCACAGCAATATCACAGTCTCTGTTTAGGGGTTGGGACAGCAAGTTCACTTTAGTTTTATAACAAACGTTTAGGAGCGTTGAAACACCTCAGCCCCCAATCCAGGATACAATGAGATTGTCCAGGCTGTATTTGAGACATTTGGGAACAGAAGTTCCCCACTCCGGTCACATGTCCACTTTCCCTACTTTTTAACAGGGGGAGGAAAGAGCTGATCCCATGAAGCTTCTCAGAATTCAGGTAGGATTGGCCCTTACCTTATAATTCCATGTATTGGCTGAGATGAATTTCTAATGGTTCTTCCTGCCCGATTTTCTATGATTCAACATTACCAAGTGACAAACCCATGAGATTTTGGGTGCGCATAGGGCTCACAGAGAAAAAGCACCCTCAGTGGAACAGGCACATCCCAAACACTCGTACCTGATCAGGCCATTAACTTCGTCCACGATGTGTCGGAGTTTGTAATAAGCATCCGTCGGGGGCAGTTTCAGCTCCAGGATCAGGCGGTCTATCTTGTTGATGCACACGGTCACCGCCAGCCTCTCCTGCACCGCGTGTTTGATCAGCCGCTCCGTGTTCAGCATCACCTGCGGGGAACGATGGGCACAAACATCCCCTAGAGAAAGCCCTCCAAGGAAATGCCATCCGGGGCGTGACGGACAAGGCAGCGACCCTTACACGTGGGGCTGCAAGCCTCCAGGAAAGCCTAAGCTCAGCCACCAGGGATCAGTTAATCTTCCTGAAATTCAGAATTAGGTGCTAACCCAACCGAATTCCTTGAATCCTACCCCTCTGACATCTGTGATATAAATAACCTGCTCAATTTTAGGTGTCACAGGGATGGAGATGCAAACCAGTTAGATAATCAGGTCGCAGGCACCACGTCAGCCCTGGACACAGAACCAGAGGCTTTGACTCCCTGCTTTGGCTGAAAAACACTCTCGCTTCCCAAACCATCCTCCAAAAACCCTTAACCCTGGAATGCAGAACCCACCCCAGGCCTTCAGGCTGAGGCAGGATCAGAGGCTCCAGAGGAAGAGGTTTTGAAGTTAACCCCCGGGAGAACCTGACACTCACCCCCTCGGCCGCGTCAATGAAAAGCACAACGCCGTCCGAAATGCGAAGGCCAGCGGTCACCTCATCGGAAAAATTGACGTGACCTTCAAAAACACAAAACGGTGGTGAGAAGCAGAGTGAGCCCCAACACCGGCAGCACAGAGGGTGGAAAGCCATCCTTCTGCCCCACAGCTTGCTCTGGTCACTGGTACCCAGCCAGGCAGAACACAGACAGCTTCCTCCTCAGACAGGGACCCGGGAGCGGCTGCCAGAGTTCTGTGTAGGGATCTGCTTCAGCTTTAATGCTATTTTTTGAGAATAAACACAACAACTCATTTAACAGGCACTTTCCCTCACATTTGTTACTGTTTTTCTCACAGCTCCGTGCAAGTACTTTGGGAAAAGGAGGAAGATTACTTCTCACCAACGAACAACAGATGCTTCTCCCTCCAGTCTCCTCCTGCGCTCTAACCTCCCTCCTCTCAAGCTGTAACTCAGCAGATGTGTCCCAAGACCTTCTTTCCTAAAGTTTGGCCTTTGGTTTCTTACAAGAAGTTGATCTGTGATTATGTTCCCCCCACAGGAGCTTGTCAGAGCCTCAAGGGAACTTGCCGGGAGTCTCACTGTGGGGCAACATCGTTTGAGCAAAGCGGGGTCCCCACTGGGCGTGATACCTGGAAAATCCAACTCCACACGTGCTTCTCATACACTGGAGCGAAACACATTTTCAGCCCCATTAGCCCTTAATTAGGCCTGCTAATTAGAAGCATAAGCCTGACTAAAAGCCAGCGGCACAGTCTTTATTCTGGAAGTGATTTCAGAAGAACAAACTTAGCTCAAGGCTCAGGACTATACTGGAATCATCTACACAAAACACAAAAAAAATAGGGGTTTCCATCTGTGAAAAAAAAACTTTCCAGGGTTTCACTGCTCTCAAGTGACATCTCCAGGCGCATCAGTGAGGTTTCAGGGTATAGATTCTCTGTTTTTCTGAGAGGGAATGCTACTCACTCCCACCACAACCCAACACAAAAGCTCTTTGAAGGCCCTCGTTAACCATCACCCTACGTGTTTGCTCTGCCCTGGTCCTGTCAACAGCACTATCCAGAGGACCAGGGAGGTTTATTAATGAGAGAAACATGGTCACGTATCTGCTCCACACACCGAGGTGCCTTCAGCTAAGCACATCCCAGACCAAGATTTTGGGGATTACAAGCTCACCTGGAGTGTCGATGATGTTGAAGAGAAAAGACTTTCCTTTGGTGTCCGGCAGAACAATGGTCACGGGTGTGCTCTTGATCCCCACTCCCCTCTGCGAGACAGGGAACAGGATTAGCAGTTACAAGAAAAAAAATACACCACTATGTAAAGATGTAAAAGATGCCCAAATTAACCTGAGAAAGATGGAAAGAAACAAACATCCCCCCAGGACATCCTGTTACTCCCAGGGAGGGTGCAACAACCTCAGATCATGGCAGTATCCCACCCAGCCCCTCCACCCGCACTGGCTCAGACTGGTGAGCCACCACTGCAGTGTCCCGGCCCCATTTCAGCGGAGGAAGTATCATGTGCAACAGCAGAGACAGAAGATCCATCTTTTTCTGTGCTTTTGCCCTTCTGCTGCTATCAAGTTATACCTCAAAGTGTCAGATTTGAACGCCCAGAACATAAATTAGAGTGTTAAGATGACGAGAAAGAAATGCTTCACAGGCTTGATCTGGTCATTACAATATTTAGCGAGTAACAAAATAAGATTCCCATTCTCACACCCAACCACGTGGAGTCAGAGCACCCAGCTAAGAGCTCCCGTCCAAGGAAACTGAGGAGAAATACATTTATTCTGAAATCACAGTTTTTCTCCCCATCCACCATTGCTGCGAACCCCTTCCCCCTTTTTCTCCCAAAGGAAAGGAGTTACCCATAAGCTGGGATAACCTGGCTATAGATGTTTAACATTACACAGGTTATCACCGCAGATAAATAAATAGAGATGAGGGCTGCAGGAAAAGGAAGAAAGTTGGATCTAGAATCTTACCAAAAAAGAGAAGCAGATCATTGTATTGATAAAGAAAATAATCAAAATGTGGAAGGCACAAGAAGATGTTAAAATGGAAGAGGAAACTGCCTACAGTAACTGTGAGTAAAGCACGAGACAACTGGATAAAAATCGCTACCTGTTCTACAAGACTCACTCACCTCTTGCTCTGTGAACAATATATCAGTGTAGCAAAGCTGCAAAGACAAAAGAAAAGTCAGAATGTCACATTTTGGTATCAAATATCAAGTTTGAAGAAGGACACAATAACTGTACACATGGTTAAGGTGGCAAGTGACAGGGACAGAAAGAGGCCTGAGGTCTGGCTTTCCAGTCCTACGCTCTCCTCACTGAACCACGTTTTCCCCACACAGAGTCACAGTCCCTTGGAGTGTAAAAGCCAGCCCGTGTTCCCCAGGGCAGGAATGCTCCAAAAGCTCACTTACATCCTGGTCGTAGCGCTTCCGGATTTCTGGGTGCGTCTGTTCTATCAGGCAGTCGACAAAACACGTCTGAAAAACATCAGATCGCAAGAGAAAGGAGGTGACTACGTTCAGGCAGAGACACACAAGTACAGCCCTGTCCCTCCAGCAGCAGCACAGAGAGAGTAGGGCACATCGTTATTTCCACGTGGCTGAAAGAAAACCTCCAAATGACTGCATCAGGAAGAGGAGCAGAAAGAGGGTGCTGCTGCCGCGGAGCCAGAGGGGTCGGGAGCGATGGAAAAAGTAAGCACCAAAGGGATCGTTACTACCACCGATAACAGAGGGTGGGTATCCACATACCTTCCCATGGTGCAGGTGCCCACACAGAGTCACGTTTCGAATGAGCTCGGAGTTGTCCATCAGATCCGCCAGGAAACTGGAGGAACGAAACACAAAAGACTCTTTTGGAGGCTTCTGCTGCGTCTAAGAAAAGTAGGTGCCGTTTCAGCTACACTTTCTATCCAAGGTGCCCCCTGAATCCTCTCCAAACTCGCATTCCGGCAGTGCCCTGCGGAGGAAGAATCCCACTTTCCAGATGGGGAGGACAAGAAAGTTGGAGTCCTAGACAGATGGCAGTGGGTGGGAGGATACGGAGCTGGTAAAACTGCCAGCGATGGAATATTATTGAATATTTTTCTTCTCTTCTAGTCAGTATTAGAGCAAAAGTCACATCCATGCACTCAAATGATGAAATACTTCCACTCAAATAGTGGCAGGCAGTCAAGTAAATCACAGAGCTGGATAACAAGCCCCCCACACAGTTTTAAAAGGTAGCCACGGGGCTCTGCAGACCATTAATGCTGATTTTCAGGTCTTAAAGCAGTGATGGTCCCAGGGACTCAAGGAAACAGTAACGGAATTGAAATCTTTTTAGAACAAGCAATTGAGCTGGGTAATGATGGGCCGGTCACTTCTGCATGGACAGGAGCCAAAATCTAATTGAGATCCTAAATTACCAACTCCTCTGAAAATTAATGGGAGGCTATAAAACATGTAGCCATTGCTATGGGTCTACAGAACATAAGTGCTGTCAAATAATCTCCTTTTTAAAAAGACTTCAATTTTCACGGATGCATTAGACTTATTAACGTACAACATTTTGATTAAGAGCTAAAAAATACAAAGATCAATAATAATACTGATTAAAAGCTTGCTTATTGGTCTTAAAATAAGGCTGAATGGGAAATCAATACCAAGCTTGCAGGTTTCTGGTTAAGTCCCACTGGGAATTTCTTCTGGCCCCATCCTAACAATTTATATTAACAAACAGGATGAAGAGGAATTCATTACAGATGGAACAAGCAGAGGACACAGGGATCAGGAAAGCGGTAGATAATGAAGAGTACAGGTCATTGACTACCAGCAAAATGGACTGCTTAGAAAAATAAAACCTAGCTGGCTCTTTGGTTTAAATCTGGCCGTATCAAAAATCTCTCCGATCAATAAACGCAGCCAAACTGGCAGTATCAGGGCACAGCCTCAAGAAGGAGCCGTTCCAAAAAGGTCCTGGGCATCCAAGGAACCGACTGAATACAAACTCCAGTGAAATTTCCTTGCTGGAAAATAACAGGATCCTCTACGATACACAGAGGGACTGCTCGCGCTGGGGTCTGTTTGGCACCCACGGAACTGCATCTGGGTCTGGGATCGACGCTTGGAGATGACTACTAAAAACTGGAAAAAGCTCCGACTGGCCATGAAGTGGCGCATGGAAAGATGAGCCTAACAAGACACTCACGCAGCTCAATCTGTTCGTCCTCAAATAGAAGGCAAGATACAGAAACACTACACACGCGAGGACACAGAGCCCCCCCGCCCATCCACAAAACGTAGACATTGATGGCTAAGATTATACATTTTTTACAGAGAAAGCACACAACAGTTTTTATGCTTTACCAAAGTCACATGAGATATTTTATCTCTGATTTTAAATTTGTTTGGACTTCTTTTTCCAGGGTTTTCTCTCAACCCTTCTCCTTCTGTCAGGTTCTCACACCCTGGTGTCCCAGGGTGCAACCAGCAGACATCATCAAGCCCAGCGTAAGTGCAGCTCGGCTGCAGCGTTACCCTGACCTACAATGCAACTTTGCACAAAAACTCCCCCTAGAAACTCCTCCAGGATAGATGGGAATTAATTTGAGGCAGCAGTAAGCCAATGGTCAACCCAAAACGTCCCAATATGAGGCGTGCCACACACTGACCGTATAAATATATCTTGAGCCAGTCAAGAAAACTTGCCTCCGGCAAATCTGCCCGAGCGGGGTTTCCGATTATCAAGCTCTGTATCAGCTGTCGAGGTAAGCTTTAAATTCGAGTGTCAGAAAACTACACACTACGCTGCATTACTCAGAGGGAAAAATATCTGTCTTGCGCTTTCTTCCTCTTCTTTTTGGTTCAAAATCTGGGAACCAGCTGCACTCAGCTCTGTTGCTGCTGTCAGTAAGAAACAAAGCCAGAGCCCCCGAAATCTGCCTCCCCCACAGCACACACCACTCTGCCCCCCCCCCCCACCTTTGCCTGCAAACAACAAAAAGTGAGGAAATGACAGCACAGATGGCTTGAGCCAACGTACGCGCTTAGAACCCCTCCACAGGACTTACTCCATCTCATAGACAGTGACCGGTAACGTCTGTTCCATCAGAGAGAACTTTTTGGTTTTCACAGGTTTAATAATAGGCTCTGAAAACAAGAAAGAGAACAATAAAACACTGTTACCAGAGACCCTGAACCCCACAGGCTCATAGGAAACAGGGACTTTTGCAGACAAAACCACAATTTTTCATGATGACAGAATCTCTTAGATTTTTATAAAAGCTGTTGTGCTAGATGATCTTGTCGGTCCCTTCCAAGTGAACTATTCTATTCTATTACAGAAGGATCAAATGAGATGACTTAAATGCATTTTTATTTGTCCTGTAATATCATTCCAGTATCTGCTGATATTTGTTCTTCAAAATATAGTTTGTTTGGCATTTGTAATAATCCCAAGCACTAAAATCTGTGCATCACTAGTCAAACAAGTCTACACATGCCTGGGGCTGAGAGGGAATTCAAAAGGGCATTAAAACCAATGGGAAGAACTAAAGGGAATATTATTTTCCCTTTTCCAAGGATCCATTAAGAGTCTTCTCCTCCATCCATACCCAACTCGCTGCTTCCTCAACACTTACCAGTGAGGGGCTGCGTGTCTTCCTCTTGTACTATGGTCTCCACTTCGGGCCCATAGACCTCCTCGGCGGTGGGATAGTATTTCTTATCCTCATGCAGCACCACCTCCATCCCAGGGTGGTCCTCGTCATGGTCCCCCATATCATCATCATCGTCATCATCCTCGAGCTGCAACCGACACTCACATTTAGCTGCTACCAGCACCACAGCTTCACAAGCACCAATCACCCCAGAAGGCACTGGCTCGGCATCACACAGCAAAAGAGGGCTACAAACCCAGCCAGGGAACCACCAAGGTGGCCCCGGCACCTCGCATCAGGCAGCAGAGCAGCTTCCAGAGGTGCTCTCTGTAAGCAACACATCTCTTCTTGTGGTGGGATGGCTTGGAAATGAACTTGCAGAGGCTCCCACCCCTCGCTCGCACACACGGCACAACCCCGGTCACACGCAGACACCTCTTTCAGACAAACTGCAGGATCAGGAGACCAGAAGGGGCTCCCTTGGCCCTGCCATGCTTTCCCACTGTGGCACAGCAGCCTCTGCTGTCCTCCCTGTCATCACTGCTCTCCTTTAGTGTCTGTAGAGCTTTCTCTGCCTTCACCACAGAGGAGCTGAGCTCCTTGCAATGCAGTTGTAGCATTAGAACACGTTACTGAAGGCCTGAAGACCTCACTGACTGGATACAAATCCTTCGCTTGACTGAACACAGATAAAACTGCCAGATACGGCCTGAGCTACAGACACTCCCAGTTCTAACCACCATTCAAGCAGAAACTTTGTCTTTCCCTTTATGACAGGAACAGAAAGGCAGGTTTTGCTGAATCCTTTAAAAGCCAAATCCACTTCAAGAGTCAAATTCCACCACTGAAGAAAGCCTCACTGCAGACCCAGGGCCGGCACGGGAAAGGAGCCCCCGGCTTGTGAAGCCCATGGCGCTCAGCCCCTGCCCCGGTGGGGGAACGGGGCAGGGTGAGGCCCGCGCCAGGCTCCGGTGGGACGCTGCCCCTCCACCCCCCCCCACTCCTCACCTCGTCCAGGTCCTTGGACTCTCTGCCCAACTCATCGTCATCATCGTCCGAGTCCAGCTCCGGCCCGATGTAGTTCCCAAACTCATCGTACAGGTCGGTGTCCATGCTGGGGATGGGGCGGGGGGTGCAGGAGGGTGAGGACCCTGCCCCGGGCACCCAGGGCTCCCTGCCCGAGCCACCCACAGCACCCACCACTGCCCGGCCCCGGGGCTGCCGGCCCGACCCTGACCCCGGCCTGCACCGTACGCGACCCTCAGAGCCCAGCACAGCCCTAAGGGCCTCGGCCTGCGCTTCGAGCGCCCTTCCGTCCTCACCGCCCCCTCCCCGGGATCCCCCGCCCCTGACCCGGATCCCGGCCCGCGGCCTGCACCGTGCGGCGACCCCCACACCTTCCCGCCCGCCCCTCCCCGGAGCCCTGCACCGCCCCGAGAGCCCCAGCCCCTCCGCCGAGCGGCCCCCACCTTTACTGCCCCCTCCCCGTCCCCTCCGGGCCTACCTCGGTCCCGGCCCCGCTCCCGCTCGCTCCCGCCGCGCTGCCCTCGCCGCCGGCGCCGCCGACACCGCCGCGGAAGGCCCCCGGGCTGCCCTCGCTGCCTGTCCCGACAGAACCCCCACCCGCGCCCGCCGTCAGCGCCTACCCCGCGGGAAGAGAGAAGGAAGAAGCCTGGAAGGGTCCCGGCGGGGTCCCGGTGGCCACGGGCCGGGCCGGGCCCCTCGGGGCGGCGGGGCCGGTTCGATCAGGCGCGACCGGGGCAGCCCCCGCCGGGGCCTCGCGCCGCGCTGCACGGTCGCTATGGCGACGGGAGGGGAGCCCGCGCGCGGCGGAGGGAGCTCGGGGCTGTCGCGATAGAGAGGGGCTCCAGGGGCCGGCGTCTGTCGGGGCCCGGAGGGGCTGTCGTGACAGAGTGAGGGGCCCCCGGAGCCGGCGGTGGGTTGGGGGCTGGCGGGGCTGTCGCGATAGAGTGAGGGGCTCCAAGGGCCAGTGGTGTGTCGGGGGCTGGCGGGGCTGTCGCGATAGTAGCGGGGTTCCCGGTTGCCATCCATGTGCGAAGCCTGGGAGGGCCGCAGTGACAGGAGTGAGGGTCCCCGGGGTTGGTGGTGTGTGCGGCCCGTCAGGACTGTCGCGATAGGAGTGGAGTTCCCAAGGCCAACCCTGGCAGGACTATCGTGATAAGGGTAAAGGTTGTCACAACAGGAGTGGGATCCCCAGGGCCAGCCCCTCGGGACTGTTGTGAGAGGAGTGGGGTCTCCCAGGCCAGCCCCGGCAGGGCTGTCATCACAGGAGGGGGGTCCCCCTGCACCCAGGGGTGGCCCGGTCTCCCATGTCCCCTCCCATCCCCACAGGCCTCGGCCGTCCCTGCAGGGGCAGAGATGGAGGTGGACGGGGCCCTGGACCCCGCGGTGCTGGAGCGGGAGCTGCGGGCGGCGGTGGCGGCCGACGAGAAGCGGGAGCGGGAGAACGAGGCCAAGCTGCGGGCCCTGCGCCAGCGCGTCCCCTCCTACCAGGAGTTCAGGTCCGGTGGGGGATGCCCAGGGCTGGAGGGGGTTGGGATTCAGGTCCTTCCTGACCCCACTGGGCACCGTTGACACCTTGCCCAGTGCTGGGAGCCATGGGGCTGACCCAGCCCACGGGTGGGTTTTGGAGCTCCTTCTTTTGAAGCTCCAATTTTGGGACCTCTGAAGAGAAAGGTTTTGACCTTTCTGCAAGAGGGAATTGAGCTAATTGTCTGTGCTTTCTGCCCCAGGGGACCACAAGGGCATCTTGGCAGAGCAGCAAACCCGCTTTCGGGGGTCCCGAAAAGGCCCTGGCTGTGGGACATAGAGCCCTGGTGGGATGGAGACTCAGCCTTGTTTAAGATTTGCCCCCAAAATCAGCAGGTTGATGTGTGTGGGCTGAGATCTCAGCCATTCCTGCCTGGAACAGGCAGGTCCCCATGGTGGCCAAGCTGTGGACCAGCAGTGGGGTGGCACGGTTTCCTCTCTCCACATTCCGAGGCGCAGCACCCACCCTCCAAGCCCCACTGGCCTGGCCTGCCCTCCCTTTCCTCCCCACACACCCCGTGCCGTGGCAGTGGTGCAGAAGAAGAGGGTGACATGTGTCCCCGTGCACCCCACCCAGCATGTTCATGCTCCCAAGGTGGTTTGGGACCAACGTCCTGGATCCACCTATAGTTCCGTCTGGGGAAGTCCCTGGCCCTTGACATGCAGAGACAGATCTGTTGGTGGATCCAGGAGTTTGCCCACCCCATGTTAGACTTCTCTGGGACTAGATCAAATTCCTTTCACAGTATCGTCTCTGCCTGCATTCGGTTGTGCTGTCTGATCCCTGAAAGGCAGGAAAACACTTAAAAATGGTGTTTTCTCCCCCAGTCTTCTCGCCAGTCCTACAAAAGGATTCCTGAGTGATTTTAAATTGTTTCATCAGGGTATTGGTAGCAGTAAAGGTAATCTGAGGGAGGGAAGGGAGCAGCTCTCTGTGGGTGCAGCATCTTTACTCGCACAGCCCACACTCGCAGAAGGAGCAGAGCAGAGACCTGCACCCCTTCAAAGATCTGCCAATTGTTGGGAGGGCAAACTGCAGGGATTCATCCCACGGGATGTGAGGAACCTCATGAGCTGCTGTGTCCGGGCTGCTGTAGTTAAGTCACAGATATCAGTGTAATAAGATGCTGAATTCAAATGAATCCGTACCTGCTCAGCGTGCTGCACGCTACAAAACAGTCCCAAGGTGCTGTAAGAATTTAGGGTAAGAATTTTCCTCTGGAAGTCCAAAAGCCACAGAAACCTCAGTGTACAGTAAGAAAAAGGCAGGAGGAAACAACATCCTGCCAGTTCCTCAGGCTCTAGCTCTGGAGGAACTGTTGGGTGGAAATGCCCAGCTCCTGGGGTGCCAGCCATCCCTGGGTTTGGGAGGAACCGCGGTGTTGCAGGGAAATCACTGTCTCGTGGGCCCTGATGACTGGATTAACAGTGAGTGTGTGAGGGGGATGCGCCTGTCAAGTGTCCTATGCAACATCTTCTGTTTTCCTCTGACCCATCTCTGATTCTTCATGATCTCATTTGAATCCCAGTCTTGTTTCATAGAATCACAGCATGGTTTGGGTGGGAAGGGACCTTAAAGCCCATCCAGTCCCACCAGACCAGGTTACTCCACGACCCGTCCAACCTGGCCTTGAACCCCTCTAGGGATGGGGCAGCCACAGCTTCTCGGGGCAACCTGGGCCAGGCTCTCACCACCCTCACACCAAACAAGTTCTTCCCCACATCTCAGCTCCATCTCCCCTCTTTCAGGGTCAAACCCTTCCCCCTCCTCCTAGGGCTCCCCTCCCTGATCCAGAGTCCCTCCCCATCTCTCCTGGATGAGGGACTTCATCCCCCTCCTCTCTTGAGGGACTGGAAGGGGCTCCAAGGTCTCCCCGGAGCCTTCTCTTCTCCAGGCTGAACCCCCCCAACTCTCTCAGCCCCCCCTCCCAGCAGAGGGGCTCCAGCCCTCCCAGCAGAGGGGCTCCAGCCCTCCCAGCACTTCCAGGGCCTCCTCTGGCCCCGCTCCAACAGCTCCATGTCCTTCTGCTGTTGGTGGCCCCAGAGCTGGAGGCAGCACTGGGGGGGTCTCCCCAGAGCGGAGCAGAGGGGCAGAATCCCCCCCTGGCCCTGCTGGCCACGGGGCTGGGGATGCAGCCCAGGGTGCGGGGGGTTTCTGGGCTCCAGCGCACGTTGCCAGGGCGTGTGGAGCTTCTCACCCACCAACACCCCCAAGGCCTTCTCCTCAGGGCTGCTCTCATTCCCTTCATCCATGAGTCTGTAGTGATACCAAGGGTTGTCCTGTCCCAGGTCCAGGACCTTGCACTTGGCCTGGTTGAACCTCATGAGGTTCACATGGGCCCACTCCTTCAGCCTGTGCAGGTCCCTCTGGATGATACATGTGGCCCAAACTCAGAAATAGCCTCAGAGAAGAAGCTCGAAGCCTTGAAGTATTTGATCTTGGTAAGTATCCCGTCCCCTTCTTGTTGCCTGCAGGAACATTGTGCTGGCATCACACCTGAAGCCTCTAGAGAAGAAGGACAAGATGGGTATAAGGAGGAACGTGCTCTGGAATCCCTGTGCAGCCAACAGCAAGGCCCCTCAAGCCAGCAACGTGGAAATACCCCAGGTGAGGGAGATGCTTTCCGGGACCTTGTCCACATGTAGAAATACTCCAGAATAACTTGGGTATTATATTAAAATGTGAGAGTTATTCCAAAATGTCTCTATGTATGAGCAAGCCCTCGAAGTCCCCAGGAGTGTTTAGACAACCAGGGTTCAGTCTTGGCCCCTACTTTGTGTCTGAGAAGAGCTTGCACCAGCTGCTTCAAGAAGAGTCTGCTTCAGCCCTGTGGGAATCTAAGACCAGCTGCACCGCCTCGGACCAGAGCTCCCAATACCCCGCCTCTGATGGTGGCCAGTAACAGATTCTTGGGGAAGAGTGCCCTCCCTTGACCGCACTCTTCCAGCTGGCTGCAGTTTGGAGAGCGGGAGCCAGCACCGTGCATCTGGAGCATCACGTTTAACAGCCACCGGCCGCAGAACTTCGACGAACGTAGCCAGGTCTTTTTCACCCTGCGGTTTAATTATGCATGATACGGAAAAGTGCTATTTGGTTTAAAACCTGCCGCCTGATGGGTTCACTGGATGCTTCTTCAGATGCAGGAAGTAGTGACTAAACATTTTCCATCCAGCTCATTTGTGATTTGAGTGACATCTGTCCTGTCCCCTTTGGTGGACTCTGCCCACGCGGGAGAGTCCTGCTCACTGGACGTGGACATGATCTTTCTCATGGATTTTTTTGACGCTGAATTTCATTTGCTGTTTGTTATGAGATCTTTTTGCAGCTCTTCTAGGCAGCTTTGTGTTTTCTTGGACTGCGCAGTGATCTCCCCAGAGCAAATTCTGTTCCTAATCCCGTTAGCGCTGGGGCTCTGATCTCCAGGGCTTCTCCGTTTTGTGTTTAGACACAGCCTGACGTTGCTGTGCCTTGTTCTCGCTATCTGTATAAAAGCCTAAACATCTTAATCCTCCTTCAGTCTGTGCGTCAGTTAAATCAGCGGTGATGAGTTCAGCAGTTCAATTACATATTGTATAAAACAGGATTTCCTTTTATCTGGAGATGCCACATTGAGCTTGGCTCTCTCTTGCAGTGCAAGCTCTGCCACATACCCGTATGAAGGCAGTGTGTGACGAGACGATGTGTTAGGGCCATCTGCATGTTTTCTGGGGTTTACATCTCATATCTTTTATCTCCTCACTCCTTTGATTTACCTCACAGCGCTTAAGACGGAGCAGAAGTTTACACTGAGCTACCCTGGTCTCCAGGAGATCCCTCCCAAGCAGTGATGGGGGATCCGGACTGGGCAGGGTGTGTGTTCTGGTTAGGGTTGGGGTTACACCTTTACTGGTCTGTATTTGTCTGTGCTGGGCTTCATATCTCATCCATTCCTCAATTATTTTCCCCTGAAGTTCTCTGGTTTCTATGGGGCTTGAGGAACCTGGTATTTCTTTGTCTTCATGCATTGCCACCTCCCGAGCTTTATCACCCTTTGTGCTGTCAAAGTCTGGATTAAAAACATCTCAGCCATCCACAGGTTGATCAGGGGAGGTGGGGCGGGGGGGGAGGGAATAAAAATCTTCAAGTGGGAACAAAACAAAAAGAACTGCTAATTATTTTTTCCTTCAGGAGCTGGATCAACTGCCTGGAACCTCTGCCGAATTTTACAGAGATTGGCGCAGATGCTTAAAAACTGGAAAAGAAAAATACCAGTTTTTGCTTGGACTCGGAGGGAAGGCCTTGGGCAGAATCTTTCAGGCTGATTTGGGCTTTGGCCTCCTGGGTGAATTCCTGACGGTGCTGGCAGAGAACGTCTGTCGTGAAGACAGAGATGCCGTTCTTCAGATCTTACAGAGCCTTTCGGGCACCAAGCGCTTCGGGTTAAACGTGGATCTTCTGAGTGAGTCGGAGAAGGAGAGCAGCAGGGATTTGTTTAGGAAGCTGCAGAGCATGAGCAGGGACTACTGGGCCACTGGCCATCCCAGTGGACTGGCCAGCTGCAAAGCAGAGAGGGAAGCCCACCTCACGGACACCAGCTTGCCAAAGGAAGCCCAGGAAAGGATAGTGATGGACCTGATGAAATGTTACCAGGTCAACTGAAGGAGCAAAAGGTCGTGCAGAAACAGAGGGCAAAAGAAGCTCAAAGCTTGAATTCAGCATCAGACATCGTGCGAGACAGATAAATGGGTACTTCTGGACGTTGCCGTACATTTCTCTGTACCTGGGAGCCGCCCGGGGCACTAGTTCTGCACAAATAAAGGTTAGTTACCGAGAGGACTGTGCTGTGATCTCTGGGGCAGGGTGTCCTCACAGAACTGCTCTGTCACAATCTCTTAGGTGAGGAAAAAAGTGAGGGAAAGAAAAACTAGGCTGCTATTTTTGAAAGAGAAACCAAAGCCCAAATAGTCCCTTACCTTTCTTGTCTCGGTCCATTGTCACTATGGGGGTTTAAAAAATATGTAATCAATTAACTGTGCAGCCACTGAAGATAGAATGGGCGGATGGAGGTAGAAATGCTGTGCAAGGTGGGGTATCTGGGACTGTTCCAACCAGCTATTTTATTATTATTATAGCCCAACCAGCAATTCATGGGGTAAACCTCAGAGACCCTGTCACCTTATCATGGTCTTATGATCTCAGACACTGTCTGATTTGCTGAAATTCCACATCAATTGAAATTCAGAAGGAACTGGCAGGTATCAGTCCAACAAAGAGACTCTCCAGGACTGCCTAATGCCGTGTTCAAATTGAGTAGCCTTTCTGTTTTGGCTGCAGACCTCAAAGATGCCCTCATATGACACAGCTCAGCACCTACCCACCAAGCTCTCTCGCAGTTCTGCTCCAGGAGGATCCTCAAGCTTCTCCTGAGCGTGCTGAGGAGCCCAGTGTATGTTACAGTGCTCAGGCTCCCTTGAATTCAGCTCAAAAACAACTGCCAGGTCCATTTTGTTGCAAAACCCAGCTAGGGGAGCAAAAGGTAGAGTCACCCTGGCAGACTATAACCATCCCTCTCCCACCTTCTCCGTAGAAACCACCAGGCACCTGATGGATTCTTCTCCGAGGCCTGTCACTTGAATGTTGGGCTTTGTGACACCTCTCTTGGGGACATCTGTGTCCCTGCAATCTGTTGTGGGTGCTGTTCCTCTTGCCTTTGCCTAACGCTTGCAAACGTGAGGACTGGCAGAAAGCTGAGAGCTGGGGTCTTAAACAAAACAACGAAAATCCTGGAGTTTCCCAAGGTTGGGTCGGAGGATGTTGATGCAGGAACAGCCCTGGCACGAGTTATAGCTTTGGTGGGAACAGCCACAGTGCTTTCAGCAGTCCCGAGGCTCAGGGCTGGCACTCATATCCTATGTCAAGGATGGGAGCAGCCTGCTGCATCCCCATCACCTGGGGAAGGACAAAATCCCTGCAGTTTGGTGAGAAAACTCAAGAGAAATGAAGTACAGGAGAGGTTGGATGAATGTTTATGGGAGGACAAGCCGTTAGACCAGCTGGGATCAGTTTCCCAATCTGAAATCCCATGGTCTGATCTGAGCATCTGCTCAAGAAGAGCCAAAAGCTGAGCTGAAAGTCCAGCCAGAGTCAGTGGGGAGCAACTTTGCCAGAGGAGAGATGCATTTAAGGCCTCCAGGGCTGGTTCCTGACATCAACCCTGTCCAGCAAGGGTTTTGTGAGCAAAAAGCCCTGCTCGATCACTCAGAGAGGGGGAATCTCAAACATGACCTGCGTGGAGGGGCTCCCACACACAAACCCATGGAGAACCAACAGGGACGACGGTGTAAATACTGTGTTTGAAACCTTTTCTGGGCTTCAGAGGTCAGAGAAGGTTCTTCTCCGAGTTCCTTGTGCTCAGAGGGATCAGAGAAATAATAATTAACATTTACCGCACGAGTCTTTCAAGAAGACGTGGGTGCTTCCCTTGGTCCCACCACGCTTTCTGTCGCTGCATCTTCCCTCTGTGGCCGTGCTGCACGAACGACCTGCTGTTGTCCAGGGCACAGCCAACAATGTTCTAGAGCAGCTGGGACAAAGCGGAGGTTCTAGAGCCCGTGTCCCTGGCGACGGGGGGGACAGAGTGCTTCCCAGTGGGTATTCAGCTGCGATGGGGTATTTCAGCCGCTGTTTGGTCCCCGCTGTCAGCCACGTGCACTGCAGGGCAGGGGTGTCACCTGCAAACCCCATCGTTGTTGAGGGAACCGGTGCGTGCACCGTCCCTGCCCCGGCGCTGCCACCCCCACGCGCGGGTTCCTGCTGTCCCTGCCGAGGACACGGTGGCCGGGCCGGTTCTGCTGCCTGCAGAGACCACCCGGCGTGATGGAGGGGAGGGTGCTAGGAGCCACCATTCTCTTCTGCCTGGTAGATGTTCTCCGTGCTTTTGCAATTGAAGAGAAAGGAGATGTGTTCAACAGAATGGCTTGTCCCGCTTTCCTGATGTTTGACAATGCCGCTTACTTGGCTGACATGACCTTCGAGCTCCCCTGCAACTGCAAGCCCCAAGAGGTCTCTTCTGTCGTCTGGTACTTCCAGAAGAGCACGGACAACCACAAAACCACGGTCCTGACGGACTTTGCCGGCACTGTGGTTGTTGACTCAGAACATATCAACGTGAGCAGCAACATCCTGAAGCGTTTCAGCATCCGGATGTTCAGTCTCATTGTCTTCCAAGCCCAGGTGATGGACTCGGGCCACTACCTCTGTGGCACCAAGGACGGGGACTTCTTTTATGGCTACGATGTGGATGTGCAGTCCACCGAGCATATCACGGTGGCTTTTTTGGACAGGGGTCAGCATGTCCAGGGCAACTTCACGGATAAGTTCTTCAGCCTCTTCACCACCTTCTGGGACTGGACCAGATGTGACCGCTGTGGGGTGAGGGGTGAGCAGCGGCGGATCGGGCTCTGCTACATGCGGAGCGCCCAGCTGCACCCTCGCTATCGCACCGCCGTGCCCAATGTCACATCCTGCGGCTCGAGGGCTGTCCCCGTGCATTTCCAGCGTGCTGTCGGCCGCCGGAGACCTGAGGTGGCCATCCGAAGCTGCCTGACTCCTTGCCTGAAGGAGGACGCCTCCAAGGAAGGCATGCAGTCCATCTCCAATGTCATTTCCAAGCTGGGTGAGAAGCCCTGGATAGCTCAAATCCCCATCCAGTTTCACAAGCAGGTTGCTGGAAGTGTCCTGGTCATCACGTGCCCAGGAGCCCGGCCCGAGCACGCTGTGGCCTGGGACAAGGACTCTGTCCGGCTCTACCGCTCCCACTACCTCATTGGTGTCAACAAGACCATGCGGGTCTTCATCGACCACGGAAACCACCTGCACATCCGGCAGGTCCAACTCAGCGATGAAGGCACCTACTTCTGCTGGCTTGAGGGCAAGACAGTGGCCGCCTTCCAGCTCAGCGTGTTCTACCAGAAAAAGCACAAGCGGACGTTCAGCGATCCTGAAATGATCTTTGCCTTCAAGACCATTGGCCTGAGCTACATCCTCATCAGCATCATCTTCGTTATCATCCATGTGTACCGCTTCTGCCGGCGGGCGTTCTTCTCCCCTCCTAGGATATAGCACCTCCACCACGGCCCCAGTGGGTCACTCTTACACCTCGGACCACCCTCCCGTTAGACATTTCTAATGTTTTTCACCATTAGAAATCAAAATTCTGCCAGTGCCTGCTCATCCTCCCTTTTGGGTCAAGAGCATGACAGTGAAGACCGATGTGGAAAACTCCCCGTGGTGCAGGTTGGCGCAACTGCGTGGGACAGGAGGGGCTGTCACACCACCGCCGTTTGTCCCTGGCTCTGCCGCTGGTGTGCGGTGGGGTTTTCAGCTCGGTATAGTCCCATTCAAAGGAATACTTGGAGTTGGTACAAGATCTTCTGGCCAAGCTCTACAGAGTTCTCGAACCGCATCGGTGATTTATTAGAGCTGTTTTTCTAAGAGGCTGCTAAAAGGATCCACCAAACTCTTTTAATCCAATTAATTCTTGCTTTTCTTACCCTTTTTTTTTTTTACTTTTTTTCATTGCTGAGAACTTTGAGTGCCAACGTTTCAAACTGTTCAGTGTTCCTTTCAGCCCTTTAGCTGGAGAAAACCCATTTTATTAAAATTTTGACTTTTTTTTTTTCATTTTTCAAGGAAAAAAAAATTTTTTTAAATTAATCTGGTGATTTTCTTCAGAAATTTCTCTGGGTTTTGGTTGGTTTTTTTAACTCACCTGACTCAGGACAGACTTGCGAGTCTATATTTATGCCTGACAAAATTATTATGCAGCTCCTCCAAAGAGGATGGCATCTCTACGGGGTTTAGGTGACCCTTTGCTTGCTCCTGGGCATGGAGCAGGACTTCCCCACGGGGGTCATCTCCACTCCTTCTTTCAAGGAGGTGGCTTGGGGATTTCAGCTTTCCCAGGAGAAATCCCGCTCTCCAGGAGGGCAGCCTTGAGCGTCCCGGCAATGCTCAATCTCTCAGACCATGTGGATGGTGTGTAGGATCTCAAATTCTTCATCAGAGCCCTGGGACGGGCTGCCCAGAGAGGTGGTGTAGTCTCCTTCTCTGGAGATGTTCAAACCCCACCTGGACACGTTCCTGTGGGACCTGCTCTGGGTGACCCTGCTCTGGCCAGGGGTTGGACTGGATGGTCTCCAGAGGTCCCTTCCAACCCCATGTCATTCTACGATTCTGTGATCAGTCCCAAAAGCTGCAGCCCGTCCCAGGAGCTTCCCAGGAACCACAGCCTGGGTTTGTACAAGAAAGGAGCTGGTTTGAGGATGGAGAACCCCGAGCAGATCCCTGCTTCCCCTCCCAGGAAGGCGATCTCTCCCAACCTACTGCCGTCCCCCGGCTCTGGAGGGGTCATTCCTGCACCCACCTTCCCCACGTCACAGTCCCTTAGGGTTGTTGACCCACATTGGCCATGCCTTGGGGTGCAGCGCTGGGCGTGCGTCCCCTGGCCAGTTCAAGCTCAGTTTGGGCTCCCAAAGGGCCTCACCACCCCAGCTAATCCCAAATAACCCACGGCACGGGCGGGTTGAGGGCATGACCGTGGAAGCACGGCGCTTGCGTTAGCTTTATTTGTCATCTCCAGCCACCACGGGCGTTAGTGCGTTAGTTCAGTAGCAACGTGGGCTGCAAAGCTCCAGCCGGAGTCTGCTCGCAGGGGACTGAGCCCCCCTGGGCCACCCCCGTCCCACCCCACATGCCACACCTGGGCACCACCCAGGTCTCCTGCCCCTGGGAATGGCCCTTCTGGAGTCGTTAGCTGCAAAGCGTGCTCAGCACCTCAGCCAGGGGACGAGGGGGACAGAGGGGACGAGGGGGACAGAGGGGACAAGGGGGATGGCACCCCAGTGGATCCAATGTGCCCATCTGGAAGGGCTTACGGGTCAGGAGAAGCGCTGCTGGGTGGTCGCTGCTGCATTAGGTGGCATCAGGGCAGGTTTCGCTCGTGGTCAGTAGCTAAATCGAAGGTGGGGACGGGGGCTGCAGGTGGGCACTGGGCTGGGCGATGGCCCTGGATGACCGGTGGCATGTGCTGGTCTGGGCAGGGGATGGATGGGGGGACAGGGCCACGTGGAGCCCAGGGACAAGGCATTTCTTCTGACCCCATCTTGAATCCCATAGTTGGGGTGGACTGGGGTCCATGTGCTAGGATTGCGGCAGGGACAGTCCTAGTGTGACCCCGGGTGGGACAGACGGGATGAGGATGGCTTGGTCTATCCTCCCGCGTCACTCCTGGGTCACAGGAGGTACCTCCTGCTCCCAGAGCACCCATGGGTGCCCTGACACCCTCCTCCTCCTCCTCTTCACTCCCCTCCTCTCCATTTTCACCTGCGTGGGACCCCCCCAGGCGAGGGGCCAGGCACACGGCCATGGGTCACCCCTCACCACAAGCACCTTGGAGCTGGTTTTTTCCACCACAGCAATGGCAACACCTTGGGGGCAGACACCCACTGGGGGTCATGACAACCCTGTAGCCCAGGGAAGCCCATGAGGCCACCCAGCCTGCTGTGCCCACCACTGCTCCAGGCCCACAAACCACCCTGGACACCTCAGCGTCCCCAGGAACCCCTCATTATACCCATTTCATCACCCTTTGATACCATCCTGACAGCAGCCTGCCTCTCCATCCTCCTCTTCCTCCTACTGGGCCTCTTGGTTAAGCCCACCCAACACTTGGTGACAGGGAAATGTCCCTCAGCAGCTGGTACCTTGCACTCTGCAGCCCCCACAAAGATGCTCAGGGCCTGGGAGCACTGGGGAGATTGGGGGTGGCCTCCTGGACCGGGGAGTGGGCAGCGAGGCGGGATGCAGGGAGAGATGCTCTTGGCACCATCATCTTGTCCAACCAGTGTGTGGAGATCGAAACAGGATGGACCCTCTCCCTGGCACACCAGTCGGACGAGTGTTTCGCCGGCAGCTGGCCGTGAGCAGGGTGTTGGGGGGGTCCCTGGGGCAGGGGGTGACATGGGAGAGGTGAGGAGTGGGGGAGAAGGTGATGCCCCCCACAGAAGCATCGCCAGCTCCTCCTGTGACCCCTGCCCAGCCACGGGGCTCCCTCGCAGCGTCGGATGGGACCTACGGAGCTACAGCTACAAGCGTGTGGCTGCTGCGGCTCCTCTGCCCTACATCACCTCCTTGTGCTCCTGCTTGGACTCCTTGATCACCTGGAGGCAGATGGAGAGAGACCATCACCCCAGGCTCGGGGTCTCCTCCCCGACTGAGTCTGCCTGGGCTCTGAACGAGCCTGGGGACAGGGACAGGGACAGTTTTCTCTATGAGCCACCAGGCTCAGTTCCACCATGGTCCAGAGCCAGCTCATTCCATGCTGGCAGGGCACTGGGATCACTGACCCCTAACCAGGATCCTCCAGGGGGGCTGAGGGATGGTGGTCCCCACATGCATGATGACTGACCCCTTTGGGGACACCCCGTGGGGAAGTGGGGTGGAGGGCAGGCAGCGTGGGTGACACAAATGAGGACTTCCCACCTCTCCATCTCTTGTCTCCACAGTTTTGACCACGATGCTCCTCTTCACGTGGGCTTCTGACACGGATTTAGTGTCCAGGCTGGTCTCTAGGGGACATGGGCAGGACATGGAGGTGACCTGATGGCCAGGGTGTAGCCCTTTCAGCCGTGCTCAAAGGAAGGGTCCCAAAGGGAACAGGCTGGGCTGGAAAACCCTGATCCATGGGAGACAGGGGCTCTGGGGATGTCACCAGCCTCAGGGACACTGTTGGTCTCAGGGACATTGTTGGCCTTGGGGATGTGGTTGGCACTGAGGATGTGGCTGGCTTTGGGATGTGATTAGCCCTGGGGACACAGTTGGCACTGGGGACATGTTTGGCCTTGGAGATATGGTTGGCCATGAGGACATGGGTGGCTTTCGGATGTGACTGGGCATATCCCTGGGCGCAGGGTTGGCCCTGGGGACACAGTTGACACTGGGGAACACAGTTGGGCTTGGGGACATCATTGGCCTTGGGCATGTGGGCGCACTCCTCCCATCTTGGGAGAACCCAGGAGTCCTGGTTCCTTGAGATTTGGTGGAAAACGTCCTGGTCCCTCTGGATTGGGCAGGGACAACCAAGATGGCACCTCCTCCCACAGAGCCCCCAGAAGCCACTCCTGCTTTTGCCCCACACGTGGCCATGGCCTCACCTCGGATCTGCAGGTTGGAGAAGCTTTGCATGGGGATGGTGATCCTGCAGGAGCAACAGGGGGTGTTGGGAAGAGCATCGAGATCCTGCCACTCCCATGCACACCAGCTCAGCCCTTCCCAGGGCTGGGACAGGAGGGCTGGAGGATGGTCCCCAGGCAGATTGGACACCCCAGAGGGACCATGAGGACTTGGGTATGGTTTGGGACACGTCCAGGGAGGGGGAGAGGGGCAGGATGGAGCCCTGACTCTGCCATCACCTGCTCTCCTCGCCCTCCAGCAGCTTGCGGTACGTGGCAATCTCGATGTCAAGGGCCAGCTTGACGTTGAGCAGGTCCTGGTACTCCTGCAGGTGCCGGGCCATCTCCTCCTTGAGGCTGCGGATGTCCTCCTCCAGCCGCACCACCGTGTCCTGGTATCCGGCCGTCTCCAGGGCATAGCGTTCCTCCAGCTCCCGCAGCTGCCTCTCCAGAGACTCATTCTGGGGAGGCCACCAGGGGAGGTGACACTCTCCACGGCCACCTTCTCCCAGGAGCTAGGGGCTCTCCACAGTGCCCGTCCAGCTCCCATCCTTGGGGACCGCCATTCCTCCAGCATCGGGTGGTGGTCCCCAACATCATGACAAGGAACCCCCGTGGTGGTCACAGCTCCCCGAGGCCGTGTCCCTCCCCTTGCACCCCATGGCTGTCACCTACCGAACCCCGCAGAGCCTCCAGGTCGCAGGTGAGGGCCTGGAGCTGGCGCCGGTACTCGTTGGCCTCCTGCTTGGCCGCACGCAGAGCCTCTGCGTGCCGGGCGGCCGCGTCTGTCAGGTCAGCGAACTGCGGGGGGGGAAACACACGCCGTGGGATGGGACCATGGGGCAGGGATGTGTCCCGGTGGCACATGGTGTGGGGACATGACCCAGCTCTGTTCTGTGGCAGGGACACGACGCCAGTAGCATGTGGCATGTGGAGAAACGTCCCTGCTACTGCAGGGTGGTGGGACGGTGCACATGGGACATGTCCCTGGTGCCGTGGGTCCCTGGCGACACGTCCCTGCTCCTGTGGCTGAAGGGGACCATGCACATGGGATGTGCACTTGAGGTGGCACTGGGGACATGTCCCTGTTCCCACAGCAGGAAGGGACACATGGGACATCCCCAAAGGCACATGTTCTGGGGCCACATCCCAGTTCCCATGGGAGGGACGTGGCCTCAGCAGCACGTGTCGTGGAGACACATCCAGCTCCCATGGAAGGGACAGCACACACAGGATGTGTCCCCAATGGCACGTGCTGCAGGGACATGTCCCAGCTCTCTGGGTGGAAGGGACAGTGCACATGGGGTATGTGGCTGATGACACGTGTCGTGGAGACATGTCCCTGCTCTCTTGGGGTGGTGGGACAGTGGACACGGGACACTTCCCTGATGGCAGGTGGTGCTGGGGACATGTCCTTGCTCTGTGGGTGGGAGAGATGGTGCTGTGGGATGTCACAGGGGACATATCCCTGCTCCCGTGGGACAGTGCTTGTGGGCCATGTCACTGTGAACACCAACTCCTTTGGGACCACGCCTATGGGACTCACCATGGGGGACACATCCCTGCTCCCATGGGGACCAAACCAGGACATGGGATAGGAGCAGGGACAGTGGGGACACCAAACCCCATGCACCACCACCAGGAAAAACCACCCAACTCTGGGGTGGTCAACCCCAACTCTGAGACGGTGACATCCCAGGAGGGGACAGCCACCACCAAGGAGAGCCACCGACCCTCCGGTGGTCAAACCCACCCCTGAGAAGGTGACACCCCGGGAGGCCACCCATCCATTGGGTGACCATCTCCCACCGCACCTTGGACTTGTACCACTCCTCGGTCTCCTGGACGTTGCTGGCGGCCATGGCCTCGTACTGGCTGCGGATGTCACGCAGGGCGGCCGTCAGGTCGGGCTTGCTCACGTCCACCTCCACGTGCACCTGCTGCCGGGCCAGCTGCTCCTGCAGCTCCCGCAGCTCCTGGGGGGACAGTGGGGGTCAGCCCACCACCCCACAAGCCCTTGGACCCACCTGAGCCCCAAGACATCCTCCCCCACCAAGCGAGGTTACCTCCTCATGGACCTTGCGGAGGAAGGCGATCTCATCCTGCAGGGTCCCCACCCGCCGCTCCAGGTCCAGTCGAGCCAAGGTGGCGGTGTCCACATCCTGACACCACGGCGGGGACAGGAGGGACCATGCCCAGGGTCTGCTCCCTCCTGAGCTGCCTGCTCCTGCCTGGCCCTGCCCATCCCAGCCCCATTCCCACCCCATCCCAGCCCCATCCCCGCTTCATCTCTGCCCCATCCCAGCCCCATTCCCACCCCATCCCAGCCCCATCCCCACTCCACCCCTGTCCCATCCCTGCCCCATACCCACCCCGTCCCCTCTCCATCCCTGCCCCATCCCTGTCCATCCCAGCCCCATCCCAGCAGGAGGCTGCTCAGGTGGCTGAGCCCCCGGGGTGCAGGGTGGGGGTGCAGGGTGGGGGTGCAGGACCCGTCCCCTGCCCTCACCTGCCTGTAGGCAGCCAGGTTGCTCTCAGCCTCCAGCCGCAGGGTCACCTCCTCCTGCAGCCTTGGCCGGAGCAGAGACATCGTTACTCATTAGCACCATTACTCGTTAGCACCGTTACTGGTTAGCACCATCACTCGTTGCCCTCAGCCAGGCTCCCCCCGGCTGACGCAGCCCGTTACCACCAGCACCCCGTGTCAGTGCACGTGCCCATCCCGCACCCCCGCCACCACCCACACTATTCCTGGGGTCACCCTGCTCCCTGTCACCACCTTCTCCCTGTCACCACCTTCTCCCTGTCACCACCCTGGTCCCCACCAGTGCCTGGTGCCCAGGGCTACCCTGATCCTAGAGGCCACTCTAGGTCACTGTCTCAGTGGCCACCCTGATCCCTGGGGACACACCAGTCCTCATCCTGGTCCCAGGAGTCACCCTGGTCCTTGCCACCACCAAGGTCCCCGTCACCTCACAGGTCCCCAGGAAAACCCTGATCACCATCGTGCTGCTACTCTGGTCCCGGTGGACACCCTGGTCCCCATTCCAGTGGTCACCCTCATCCTAGTAGGCACCTTGACACCCACCCCAGTGGTCACGCTCAATCCTGTCCTGGTGGCCACTTTGATCTCTGGGCCCACCCTGCTCCTGGTGGCCACCTTGGTCTCCATCACCACCCTGATCTCCATCATCATCCTGGTTCTGGTGGTCATGTTGGTCCCAACCCTGGTCTCCACCACCTTCCTAGTTCTGATGGTCACCTTCATCCCCAGGACTACCCTAAGCACGGTAGCACCTTACTTTTGCTGGAGGCTGCCGAGGTCCTCAGCAAGATTGTCTCTCTCGATCTCCAGACGGGCCTTGGCGGTGGCCAACTGCTCCACATGGTGCCGCAGGTCACGCAGCTCCTCCTGGTAGACGTCGGCCAGGCGGGAGGGCTCCTGGTCCCGCGCCCGGTTCAGCTCCACCACCAGCACCTTGTTCTGCTGCTCCAGGAGCCGGACCTTCTCGATGTAGCTGGCGAAGCGGTCGTTGAGCTCCATCATCTCCACCTTCTCGTTGGTGCGCGTCTCCCTGAACTCCGAGTTGACCGCCGCCGCCAGCGAGAAGTCCATCTTGCCTGACCCCAGGCGGGCACCCACACGGGGTCCCGGCTGGGTGCTGCGGGCGCGGGGGGCCCGGAGCCGGGCCGGGGGGCTGGCGGGGAGCACCCGGTACCCGGGGGCGGTGGGGCCGAAGCGGCGGCCGTAGGAGGACAGCCGCTGGCTCTCCATGCCGAAGGGGTGGGCGCGATGTGCCTGGACCAGGGGCTTTTTATGGAGCCAGGGGGCCCCCAGCACTGGCCACCGGCCAGGGAGCCAGAGGGCCGGCACAAAAGCCAGCCTTTGTGGCGCCCGGCGGGCACGGATGCGCCCTGGCACCCAGCCTGGCCCCCGGCATGGCCCCCTGCCACCGCTGGCCCCACCGGGCTCTGCCGTGGCCAGGGAGGGCCAGGGGACACGCCAGGGTGGGAGGCAGAGTGGTGGCCACCGGCACCCACAGGGTAGCCCGGGGTGAGCACCGAGGGGCTGGGTGCGGGGCCACGGCGCTCCGGGGGTGCTGGGTGCGATGGCGTGCACATACACGGTGCCATGGCGTGCACACACATGTGCACACACACACCCCTGCACACCTGTGCACACGCCCTGCCATGCGCACACACACACACTCCCCTCTACACACACACGTGCAATGGGGTGCATCCGTGTGTGCACACACACCCCTCCAGCCTGTGCACACAGCCGTAAGGAGGCTTCCACACAAACACACATGCACCCCACATGCACACGTGCACCTAGAGACACGTGTGTGTATTCATGTCCAAACACACCCGCACTTGCACAGTCATCCCTCCATGCCCTTGTGCACACACGCGCCATGTGCAATGCACACACGCTTACCTACATGTGTGCACACGAGTAGTGTGCACAGATATGTACACGCATGCTGCTTTCCCTCCCCGAACACGTGTGTGCACACACACCCCCAGAGACCTGCACACACGCACCCGCCCTGCCGCGCATCCACCGCGTGCACACGTGTGGCCACCCAGCCACACACACGTGTGCACATACACGCGTGCACACCCACCCGTGTCACATCCCCCGGGACTACCCCCCGCAGCTCAGCACCAGCCACCAAAGCCCGGTCACCCCAGCGGGGCCGAGGCACGTCGCAGGCAGCCTGGCAGGCTGCTAATTAAGGCAGGCTGCTAATTAAGTGGCTGAAGCCTCCAAAGTCCTCTCCACCCCAGCGGGTCCGTGACAGCGCTGGCCGTGGGAGCCCGGTCAGGACACCGGGTCCCCTTCCCAGCGCTGGGGGGGCCCGATCCTGCCTGTGCGTGGCCGTGTCACCCGTGACACATGTAATGAGTTTGGGGGGTCTTTGCCCCCCATTGGCCCATGGCGGGGATGGGGGGGGGGGGGATGAGGGCTGGGACCCCTCCCCGGGCGGGGGCCGGGTGCCAGGGCTGGTGAAAGGGGCTTTGTGCGGCGCTGGAGCCATCGCTGCCCGGCAGAGCCACGGGGTGCCTTTGTGCCGGGGCCACCGCGCTGCCGGGAAACACGGGGGGACGGATCCAGGGCGGCAGTGGTGACGGGCACCGGGCCACCACTGTCCCCTCCCAGCCACAGTGTCTTGGCCACAAACCACGCTCGGGGACAGCCCAGGTGGGCAACGGGGGTGTTTTGGGGACATAAGGGACGCGTGGTGGCACCCAGGGAGCAGCACACGGTGGGTGCTCCAAGGGGCGGTGGGGACAAAGCTGGGGGACAGGGGGGTCCCTGGGGTGCTGGCGGGGACAGGGATGGGGACAGGCCTCACCAGCTGGCAGCTAGATGGCAGCCGATGGCTGGGAAAGGCTCCCTGCCGGGGACACTGGCCAGGCCCCGCTGGACATGGCCACCATCGCTGGGCCACCAACAATGGCCAGTCAGGGAGGGTTGTGGCAACAACTGTGCCCCCCTCAGATGCAAACTGTGGGGACCCAGAGCCACTGGGACGGGATACTGGTGGGACCGGTGGCATTTCGGCAGCGTGTAGGGACAACTTGCTGCCACATCCCCTTTAATCCTCAGAAGCTCCTTGTCCCCAATCAGCCCTGTCCCCACGCTGGGCAGCCCCCTGTCCCCTCGGCTGTCCTGGGCCAGTGTCACCAGCGAGGGGCAAGGGTTTTGCCCACAGAAACGCCGGGTTTGGGGCACATCCCTACCCCACACGTGACACTTGGCGTCCCCAGCCCGCCAGAAGAGTGACATCCCTGGGGACATGTGCTGTGTGACAGCCCACGGTGACAGGGGACCTCCGTCCCCACAGACTTTCTGAGGTCCCCTGGGGCACGCAGCCCTGGCGGGGGGGGGTTGGGGACAGAGCGGGGGCGCGAGGGCTTTGGGGTCTGCATCAGCCCCCGCCGCTCCCCAGAGAGCGATTTTCCTCCCGCTCCTACGCAGCCGGGATCAAAGCCGGGAAAACTGTCACTCCCGGCAGCTGCGGGGACACGGAGCCGGGCTCCCTCCCCCCTCCTCCTTCTCCCTGGCCCCCTCTTAATGAGACAAACGAACTGGGAGGGAGCTGGAAGTTTTAATTAGAAGCTTCCAAGCCTCTGAGAAGACAAAGGCGAGATCTGCTGCTGGCAGGCAGGAAAGTAGGGCAGGAGGAGCCGGTGACCCCGCTCCCCGTGGGACAACAGCACGCCCGGAGCCAGCTCTGCCCTCCCCATCCTGCTCCTGCCACGCTTTGTCACCTCCGAGGGTGGCAGCCAGGAGCTGGTGCAGGCAGCCAGATGTGCCTTGGGGTGGCAGGAAGGGGGTGACAGGGGCGTTAGGGGACAGTCCCAGGTTGCAGGTAGGGATGCTTGGAGCTCTCCGCCCCAGGATGGGCAGCTGGAGGGGGGACAAGGAGGTGGGGGACAAGGAGGTGGGGGACAAGGAGGTGGGGGACAAGGAGGTGGGGGACAAGGAGGTGGGGGACAAGGAGGTGGGGGACAAGGAGGTGTTTTTATCAGGGGGCCACTGCACAGAAAGGCTCTGCCCCATCTCTAAGCAAAGCAACAGGAGCCAGGGGGCAGTCCCCACTGCCCCCTCCCTGTCCCCTGGGACACAACCACCTGGGCAGAAGGCACCCATGGGCCCCCCCACACCACCGGGAGGTGTGAGGTGAAGAGGGGAAGCCCCCACGGAGCCCACCCCCAAGGAGTAAGAGCCTTTTCCAGGCCCGCTCAGGGGGGAGCCGCTCCCCAGCTCCCCGGGCGAGGGGGAGGCAAGAAGAACCAGCCGCACGTCTCCCCTCGCCCCTTTGGTTTGAAACGAAAAGATTTATTAAAAGCGCGTGTTATTTCTTAGCATCACCCATCTGTTAGCACTCGACACCCCGGCGCGGATGAGAGAGGGGCTGAGAGGGAACAGCAATAATCCATCTGCTGCAAAAATACACGGGGCTGCGGCGAGAAGGGGGGGGTAACAAGCAACGGGGGACACAACCAGGAGAAGAGGCAGCTGGGGGTGACTTTAGGGGCAGAAGCGTTGTGGGGCTGCAGGAAGGATGGGGAAAACAAACAAGAGGGAAGGAAGGGAGAAGTTTAGCAACTGGGTCTGAACACAGGGAGGGATGGAGGATGGTGGAGCCATCAGCATAAGAGCTTCCGTGGCTGGCGGGTGGGAGCAAGGGCTGCAAGCGATTTGGTGGTCGTCTGGCTGCCTTTCAGGGTGAGAGTGCCCAAAGGATGGTCTGAGGCTGGAAAAAAAAAAAAAAAAAACAAAAAGGGAGAGAAGCAGTTGAGGCAGCTCCTGGGTAAAAGCAGCAACCCCAGGTCCTCTCCTGACAGAGATCCAGGCGCTGCCACCTCCCTCCTCCCCCCCTTCCAAGCACCCACCACCCTTCCCCGAGCCAGTGGCTGCAGCCAGAAAGCTGCAAACCCCAAACAGCACCTTCCCCCAGCACCAAATGCTCAATTCCAGGTTATTTCCCCCCAGCTTGAACTGGAATGGGGCTGGCACGGCACTGGGTGGCTGCAGGTGCTCACCTGGGATGCAGGAAGGCGGCGCACGTCCCTTGCTGCTGCTGGGGACATGTGGGATGCGGCTCTGGACCTCTCCCAGAGAGCGGGGAGTGGTTCTGAGAGAGAAGAAAAGGCCATTTTAAACTCTTGAGGCTCAGGGCAGAGGCCCCCCATCGTCCCCAGATGTCACAGGCGATGGCTGGTGGCTCCAGCCCCGGAGGAGGCAGCGGCAGGAGCTGCCCGGCCGTGCTGCCGTCTCACCTCGCCGCTCGCTTCCCCTTCTGTGCAGATGCTTTGGAGACCGAGGAGGACTTTGGGATGGAGGAACTCTTCGTGGGAAACACAGAGACACAGGCTCTGCAGGTAAAGAGGGTTAGTGCCAGGGCCAGACCCCAACCATCCCACCCTGACGGTGCTGGGAGGCAACTGGGCCAACACCATCCACCTGCAGGGAACCAAGCCACAGGAACCTGCCTGGTTTTGTTGGGGAAAATGACTCCAACAGGGATAAACCCTCAGAAGATCCGTGCAGGAGGTGGCAGTGCCCAGGTATTGCTGGTCCCTAAGGCCGGGCCATTACCCTGTGCCTCAGTTTCCCCAGTTCCCCCCTATAGGGACCGTTTCCTAGAGCTACAGGAGGAGACAGGGAGACCTAAAGGTGCCCTGCGTTACCAGTTTCAGTAACTGGTTTTGGATGGTCACACACGTTCACACAGCTCCATAAAAGCCTCTTTGAAGCACCAGCAATAACAAAAAACCTCAACAACCCCCAGCCCTGCCCCCAGCACCCTCGCCCCAGCCCCTCTGGGAGGGGAGGTGATGCCCCACCGGCCTCCCCTCCAGTGCTCGGGCTCCAGGGGCCGCCTGGAGGATGCTCCTCCATGTCCAAAGGGAAAAACAAATTTTTCTTGGAATGTTTGTTTGTTTTTTTTTTTATATCTTTGCAAGTGATTCACACCCCAGCGGCCCATGGGCTGCCCGGCTGCAGGCCCGGTCTCCCCTCTCAGCTGGGCTGCAGCGACCCACAAAGGATTTCCCCATCATGGAAAGGGGGAGATCCCCCAAAATGTGGGTACCCCATCCAGGGCAGCACTTACTTGGGCACGATGGGGCTGTCAGGCTTGTTGAGGAGGCTCTGGATGTTGTCCCAGACGGGAAATTCAGACAGGCTGAAGGGAACGGGTTTGGCCGGAGCAGGGGAGCCACCGACAGTGCAGACCTCGAAAGTCACGTTCAGGTTGCTCCTTCCTGTGTCAGGAAGGGAGCAGCAGTTCTGGGCAGCCGACACGGCCAGGGGCAAACGGCCTTTGGTGACCGTCAGCGGGCAGATTTTGGAGGTGCAAGACGACGGCAGCGGGGAGACAAAGGCTGCCTGGGCCATCGCTTTGAGCCAGGGGCTGCCTGGGCTCTGCGGCTCCTGGGGAGTCTCCGCTTCTCTCCCATCTCTCCGCGGGCGTTTGCTCTGCGTTTTGAGGCTGCGGGGAGCTGCCGGCTGGGAAGCGTTCTTCATCTCAGACCTCCTCCTCTTCCTAGCTGGGCTGGGAGCTGTCGGCGTGGAGCTGGAGAGCGGAGTGAGCTGCTGCAAGCGTCGCAGGGCAGTGCTCATGGCGACAGACGCCGCTGCTGAAGGAGTGGAGAAGAAACAGAGTCACCTCCCTGTCTGCCATCCCCAGGGGCACCCCCTCTGCCCCCCGTCACAGCTCCTCTGGCCAGTGAACCCTACAGCAGCCATTTGCCAGCGGGTGTTTCCATCAAACCCCGTTAAATCCAGAGGAAAAGAGCCAGCACAAATCACCCTGTGTCTTGTCAGCTCGAAAGGCACCGGACCGGTCCCAAAGCCAGCGCCCCGTGGCAGGACCTGGTCTGTCCCCGGAAAACAGTCTCTGCAGAGCCCACAGCTTCGCTCTGGGGTTGCTGTATTGGCCCTGAGGATGAGGGGGAAGAGCTCAGGGCTGGTCAGGTGCTACAGCCAGGCTGACTTGGGCAAATGTTCCACAGAGGAATAAATAAGATGTAAAAAAAAAAAAAAAAAAAATAGGATCAGGACTGCTGCTTTGGTCTCCTGGAGCAGAAACATCGCTCACGTTTAAGCTGACTTGCACAAACACGCTGAGCTCCCCGGGGACAAGGGCTGCGCAGCGGCTCCTGCCGTGCCCGGGGCTGCCGGCGATGCTGCCCGGCCCCAATCACTCTGCGAAGCCTCGGCACAACCCGCCGGGCACCACGTCAGGAGAAACTCATCTCTCTGCCCCGCGCTGGGAGCTGCTCCCACCCCCCCCAACTCCTCCAGTGCGCCCCGAGACAAAGGAGAGGGCACAGCCCCCGCTGTCCCAACCCCAAACCCTCACCGTCACAGCCCCGCTGCGGGTTCTGGGCTGGGGTGGCCCCGTCGACCTCTGAGGGTCTATTGGGAGACGGGGCTCGTTCCAGGCTTCCACCAGTCTTCTGATGGACCAGGTGCTCCAGTTCCTCAAATTCTGAGACCATGTCAGGAGTCAGGAGGTTGGCAGCCTTCAGGAGGGAATATTGCTTTCGGGCAACATTCAGGATAGCAGCTACAAGCCTGGGATGGAGAGACAGAGCCAAGAACCAGTTAGAAGGTGAGCTTGAGCCAGTGTCACCAGTACCAGAGGCTCAGCACCATCTGGGACACCTCCTTGGGTGGGGCAGAGCCTACTCGCAGAGTTTTGGAGGGAAGAAAGGCAAACTTTGAAGCTGGGAGATGCTCAAGCTGTAAATCTCTCACTGGAGAGCCTGAGCTGTGAGTTTTGTGTTCGCCTGTGGGTTACAAGGGACCAAACGGCTTCCACAGACCTTTTGGCGGGTCTCAGACGCTCGTTAGCTCGGCCGGAGGCAGAGTGAGATCCAGGCGCACATCAAGGCCGGTCTCCCTCCAGAGACCTTTCTAAAGAGGTTTATTGTGCCAAGATTGCTCAGGGCAGAGACATCAGCAGATGGTGCCATGGGAGCCCTGCCAGGGCAGGACCTGGGGGAGCTGAGGCAGGAGGAAAGACTTTGTGGAGGTAATTTCGGGACTAACAACGTGCACTTAAGGCTCACACAGTTGCTGTGCCTGGAAACCTTCAGCGCTGGCATTTCCAGGAGAGATTATCCCATGGGATTACATCCCCAAGAGCCAAATCCCTTATTTTACAGGGCAGGCAGTCATCTGCAGACCAAGACCTGGTCCCACCTCCATCTAGACCATCCTGTGTTGTGTGTACCCATCCAAGGGAGGGTGGACAACCCATCCTCCACAGGCAAACAAGAGGAAGTGGCACATGGGGATGGCAGGAGAGCACTCACTTCTCTGTCTGGCTGCCGGACAACCCTTGTAGAAGGCAGCTTGGTGTCTTCAGTTCCAGCTGAACATCTGTCTGGTGGGTTGCTTTGGGGCTGCTGGGAGGGATTTCCTCTGGAGCCTGGAGCAATCACCCAAAAGCCCAGGATTAGCCCTTGTTTGAGCTGAGTTTGGTCCCCAAACTCCCCATCAGCTGATAAGTGAAGGTGTTTCTCTAGCACACGCTGAGCCGGGACCCCAGGCTGAGCTCCTGTCCCCTCCCAGCATGCCCAGTGTACCCCAGTGGGGTGTCTGAGGCCCCTCCTCCTCATGCCAAGCCCTCCAGCACTGCTCATCCCTTCTCTTACCTCCTCCACCAACTCCAGCTGCAGCCGAACAGGCCACCCAGCTTCCAGCTTCTGCTGCTCTCCATCACACTCCATCTGCTCATCCAGGGCCAAGCATGGCTTCAGGACTGCTTCCTCCAACCTACAGAAGCCAGAGAAGAAGCCACTGAGCCAGAGAAGATCCTCATTTTGCGTAAGAAGTTTTGTGATGGATCAAACAGAAGATTTGGCCTTTGGGACCCAGCTTCCCTGGGCGCTTGCACGCTGTGGTCCCTCAGGTTGTAACTAAACCCACCCTGGGGTCAAGATGATGGAACACACCAGCATAGAAGCTCATCAACTTCCTGATGGACACCTAAGCTCCAAGTGGCACTAAAACCCTGCAGGCTCCTTGACACAGGGGACACCGGGAGGTCACACTGAGCTCTGTCCCCAACAGACTCACCTGGGCAGCTCCACCGGACTGGAGGTGAGGGCAGCTGCCGGTGCCTGGCTCTCTGCTGGCTGGGCAGCATCCTCGTAGGCACGGAGCTTCGCCTGCAGATCTGCCACCTGCAGGGAGGGACCAGCTGTGGCTTGGATGGTTTCACCACCCCCCAGGAGCTCAGAGGTCTCTGTCCCAAGCAAACCGCGGCTAAAGACAGAGTCCTGTCCTCCCTGCCAGCGTCTCACCTCTGCTTTCAGCTGCTTGCACATCGCGGCACATTTGCTGTTGTGGCAGTCAAAGCTGAGCACATTGCTCTTCAGCTGCAGAGAGAGGGACAAGGGAGAGGTTAAAGCAGCACTGGGGTGGGGTGGGCCCCTCTCCTGACACTGGAGATGTCCTCCAGGCTCCAGGGAACGTGATCTGTGCTCGTAGACCCACAGTCCCAAGCCTTTTTGGGCTATGGGTTGAGAAGCTTTCCAAGAAAACCAGGCACGCAGCATCTGCAGCTTCAACAACCGCTTTCTGCCTGGAACGGCACCCCCAGAGCTGGAAAACTCAAGCTGGGGAAGGGAAGCACCCACTAACGTACCCCACCACACACCAGGCTGCTTCCCACCCGTCCCCAGTGGCTCCCGGACACAGGGCAGATCACCGCAACGCCAGGTCCTCACCAACAGCTTGATCTCCTTGGCGCGGTTGGCGTATTTGAGGGTGTTGTAGGTGTCCTCGTAGGCCAGCGCGCAGGGACTCACCGCAGCGATCATAATGGTGCGGCAGTTGCCGCCAATGGAGTCCTTCAGCAAGCGCGTGAGCTTGCTGTCCCGGTACGGGATGTGGGTTTTCTTGCTCTGCACCAAGAAATCAAGGGTCTGCTCAGTTTTTGGCCTTTGGATGCTCAGCTCCAAATCCAGTGTCCCAAGGGGACAGCCACGCTCATCCCACAGCACCTCTCGGAGGCTGCCGTCCTCACCGCACTGGCCAGACCATCACTTGAGGTCAACCCTCACATACCCCCTCCCCAGAGAGCCAGAGCCCAGCAGGGTTGTGCCGACAGTGTTACCTTGGCATCAGCCAGTGCATTGATGACGTTGATGAGGGCCAGCAGCGAGCGGTTGATGTTGGCACCCTCCCGGAGCCGCTCGCCCTTGGCGTTGGTGACTGAGGCTCGCTCCGAGCCTGCCAGGTCAACCAAGCTCATCTTGGCCACTTGCAGATCCCGAGCAAGGCCACCAACACGGTCCTGCTGCTTCACATAGATCTGCAAGGACAGAGAGCGGTGATGCTGCAGCTCCACAAGGCACAGGGGTCGCTGGTTGGAGCCAGCATCACCAGTTTTAATGTTTATAAAAGGATGGTGAAGAGGATCACACAGGCTGTGAGATGGAGCAGAGGGGAGAGAGGAGTCCAGCAGAGAAGACAAGCCAAAAACTTGGCGATGACACAAGTAGCAAAGCCATGGAAGGGATCTCGCAAGGAGTGACAGAGCTACGGAAAATAATCAGCATCTCCTACGCCTGCTGAGCGAGAGGGGGACAGCTGGTGGGGTCCCTGAAGGGCCACATGCCAACCCAGAGCCCCTGGAAATGCTCATGTACATGGCAGCCCCAGCCCTGACTCTGACTGTGGATTTTACCAGCAAATTCAGATGGCAACGGGGGCTGCAAGCCCCCAGACATGATCTCGCAGTGCCCCCAGGGAGGCACCCAGCCAGGGCTCCCTGTGCCAAGCCCAGTTCCCGGCTGGAGGGACACAGACACTGAGACTCACCCAGCAGCATCGCTTCCTGACTTCCCCTTCTGGGTCCCTAAAGGTCTCCCAGGAGAAGCAAACACTTCCCCCCACCGCCCTACGACACCCTCAGCCTCCCAGGAGCAACTCCTGCATGGACTGGAGGTGCCACAGAGGCCGGTAACTGGTCCCTGCATCCTCACCAGACTGCAGCTCGCCTGCCGGGAGGCAGAGCCGGCAGCGGGAAGGGCACGTTTCCAGCGCAGCTAATGGATTCGCAGCAGGCAGGAATCCAGCACCCACCAACGGGCCCAGCTGGGAAGTCGGCTGGGAAAGCATCCAGACACCTGGACTTCCCCCCTGCGAGCAGCAACAGGCAAAGCACCAGGTTCAGACTGAAATTACAGTCGGAGCCCTCCGTCTCCCCACGCGGCCGTGACGGCCCTGCTAATTCAGGGAAGGGCCTGGCTGGAATTGAAATCAATGGGCAGGTTTGTGCAGGAGAACACCAAGAAGCCCCAGGGCAAATTTACAGATTCCCCCAGGGGAGCATAATTCCCGGCTCAGTGCCGAGGAGGAGGCGGCAGTGACAGCCTGCCCGTGGCACCTGGGGGAAAGAACACGCAGGAGCCAGCGATAACTGGCCCCCCTTTGCTCTGGGTCAGGTTTTAGGTCCGGCTACTGCACGCTAAGATGAAAAGAGTCAAAAGCACAAAGTGAAATTTCAGCCCTTAAGAGACAACACCAAACTGGGAGAACCAGGTTGTCCGGGAGACGTGGCCACCAGCATGACCAGTACCTGCTGTCCTGCTGCAGCGCTGGCTAGTGGCCTGCCCAGCCCCACACCTCTTTTTTCAGAGCCACGACTGTTCCAATCTTCCCCACGGCACACCAGGAGCAGCTGCAGGAACCCCACGATGCCGGTCCTGGCAGGGGCTTGCTCCCTAGCCCCCTTTTGGGCACAGATCCCAAGCGATACGGCAACCACTAGCCCTCACCTGGAAGATGGCATGTGAGCGGGAGGAGGTGTTGTTGGCATCAGTGGGATGCTGCGTCCGGTTTTTGTTGCCGTTGGCCAACATCTGCAGGAGCTGCTCCGCCGAGGCGGGCTGGGAGAGAAGGGGCACAGGAGAGGTATCAGCACAGCCTGAGCAGCCAAGGGCTGGGGCATCCCCCAGCTCTGGGGGACTTGTTCCAGCTCGGGGTCATGTTTGCTGCCAGCCAAGAGCCCCGCAAACGGCACCCCTGTATCTTCAGGCACCCCCATGTCCCCAGGACACTCGCTTCCAGAACTGGTGTAGGCAGTGTTGCCCAGACCTTGTGCCCGTTTTTATACCCACCTGATGGAAGGAGAGACCCTGAACCACAACTCCTTTCTCAGGATCCTCCCGGATGGCCAGAGGGCCCTTGGGCTCCAGCAGGTCATGAATCTGTTCATTGTACACCTGGAGCAGAGAATTCGATGTAAGGCTGAGGTTTGGGTCCCAGGAGCGAGCAGAGAAAGGAGCTTTGTACCCCAGGGTCACACACAACCTGGTGTCCTCCCCAAAACCACCTCCAGGACCCTCAAGAGCAGCTGAGGGTGCTCTAAACACAGAGGACAGCTCGGGAGGGCTTTACTGGCACCACCGCTCCTCCAAAGCCCTTTTAGCTAGGAAGCCTCATCCCTACGTGGACCATGGCAAGGAAGAGAAAATTGCCCCACTCCAGATGGGAGAAACCAGCAGCACCAGTTCACCAAACTGGGTGGGTGAGCCTGTTTCCAGCCGGGCTCTAGGGCTGCCCTGGGGGACACTGGGCACAGCTGGGTACCCCGAGCGCAGCACTACAGGGTCCAGATCAACCCCAAATCTTAGCCACAATGACCTGGTGGCAGGAGGGGACATGGCTCGGTGACACTGTACCTCCTGGTAGGAGACCAGGACCTCGCAGCTCTTCTCCTCCTTCCTGGCCTCGATCCTCTTGTAGAGCTCCACCATGGTGAGGTACATGATGCCGGGGTTTTCCTCTGAGCCCAGCATGGTGTAGGTTTTTCCTGCTCCAGTTGCGCCGTAGGCAAACACTGGGAAGAGAAAAGGGTGGACGGTGGAAACGACGGTTAATTAACAGCATAACGTCCGCTCCTTGCCGGAGAGGAGAGCTTCCCACAGCAACCTTTGCACAGGGGTCGCTCGCAGGCTTTGCGGAGACAAAGCAAATCTAATTACCCTCCATGCTGGCTGCACTAGCCGTTAGTGCAATTTCTTTCCCTCGTTTCAGCCTCTCTAATTTAGCAGACAGAGACAGAGCCAGTCCCCAAACCATCGCCTGCTTAGGTGCTCGAGTCACCCCTGAACCTTCCCTTTAACAAGCTGAGCCGTCCCATTCCCTCGTCTCTCACCAGAAGGTGTTTCTTCTTCCAAACCTTGTAATTCATCTCATTTCAGCCCCCCCCATCTTTCAACACCCTCTTTGAAGCATCACCATCAGAGCGGGACACGCTCATCTAGAGATCCTCAGCCCTTCTCCCCATTAGCAGCACTCGGTGCTTCGCGACTCCCTCATTTAAGGATTCTGGAGTTATTTTATGCAGATAGAGACACGAGACGTGCCTGCCAGGTGGGCACGGTGACAGAAGCAGCCTTCAGCGGCTCACGGAGCACGCTGGAGAGCCAGGAATAGCATCCTGCGGTCCCAGTGCCCGGCCCGGCGCGTGATTAGACAGGAGAGCGGTCGTCTCCCGCTCGGTGCCTGCCTGGCACAAGTGATGGGCTCGTTAAGCCGCTCGTCGGCTGACAGCCTGCGAAAAAGCACGAGGAGCTTTCAGACCCGACACGAAGCTTTCCGGACCCAGCTCAGCCTGGGAGACACGTGCGAGGGGCACGGCAGCCCCCAAAGCACCCCGCGATGCGTCTGCGTCACCCCAGATCCTGCTCCAAAACACAACGCTTTCCCAAAGCTCTGCCCATCGCGGCGCTTCGGGCTGGGAAGGGACAGAAAAACCAAGGTTCTCTTTGTGTCATGGATCCACATGATTTCTTCCCATCCTTCCCTCCCCAGGAGAGAGGAGAGCAAGTGGTCCTCATCCCTCAAAACACCTGGAAAGCACCTGCCCAGCCTCATTTTCTACCCCAATGCCCACCTCCATCCTCTTCATCACATCTCTGAGAGCGCCCAGCACCGCTGCAGCTCCCAGTCCTGCAGAAGCACAGAACAGCCCGGGCCGGGAGGCACCTGAAGAAACCACTCGGTCCCAGCTTTTGTGGGAAAGGGAACCTGGATGAGATTATCTCACACCCTGCCCAGTGGGGTTTTGAACACCTCCAGCTGTGAGGACTCTATGTCCCTGGAAATGTTGTTCCAGTGAATGTTCTCACCATAAAAAGCATCTTTCTTATATTGAAATGATACCTCTCTCAGTGCAACATGTACCCATTGCCCCTTGTCATCTGCTGGTGATGACACAAACTCCATCCTCTCTGCAGCCACCCTTTAAGGACTCAAAAACTGATGAGGTTTTTGAGCCTTCCCCTCTCCAGGGAGAAAAGCCCCAACTCCTTCCAGCTTCCCTCTTCAGGCAGGTTCTCCAGCCTCCATTGGACCCTCTCCACTCTGCCTGCAGCCTTCTGGAGTTGGGGGGGGCTAAAGCTGGACACAGCACCCCAAGTGCAGCCTGACAAGCACTGGGTGGGATGATCTACCTCAGCTAGAAATGTCACTGCAGACGCAGCCCAAGTCCTTGCCTTCGCTGCTGCCGCAGCACTGCTGGCTCCATTCAGCTCCTTGTCTACCAAGGACCCCCAGGGCCCTCCCAGCGAGGCCCAGAGAAGCTGTGGCCGCCCCATCCCTGGAGGGGTTCAAGGCCAGGTTGGACGGGGCTTGGTCTGGTGGGAGGTGTCCCTGCCGAGGGCAGGAGGTGGCACTGGGTGGGCTTTAAGGTCCCTTCCAGCCCAAAGCATTCTGTGATTCTATAAGAACACTTCATGTTTAGTTTTCCCTCATTTACCTGCTGAGAACAGATGACATTTCCATGTCGGGATCATCCCTGTCCTGACCACACTGTGCAACTGCCCCAGCTTGGTGCCACCAACAAGCTTAAGGCCGTATTTTTTTGCGTTGCTCTTCTGTCCCCCCTTCTCCTCAACTGCTCGAGGGCTTCCAAAATAAAACCATGGCTCCGCTGAGCCCACCCGATCCGGGAGGGATGGGGCAGGAGCCCCTGCAAGGATCAAAGGCCCTTTTGTGGGTCTTACCGGAGCAGTTGTAGCCATTGAGGACACTGTCCAACACCTCGCGGGTGGTGTGCTGGAACACCTCCTCCTGCGTGGCCTTCTCCTCAAAAACCCGGTCGAAGACGAACTTCAGGTCCTTGCCCTGGTGCTTGTGCCCGCGGAAGGGTGGCACGCTGCCCGAGGGACCAGTGGCCTCCTCGGGGTCAAAGACGAGGATGTGCTGGTCGAGGACGCGCAGGACGGGGTGGGCGGCCCGCTCTCGCTCGTTGGGCATGGAGGGTCGCACCCGCACCACCACGGTGACGGTGCCCTCCTCAGGCGGGGGGCCCAGCGCCATGGGGACAGAGGGAAGCTGGGGCGGGGACAAGGTGCTGGCTGCTCTGGGACACAGCTCTGGGCTCGAACGTCCCAAGGCTCTCATGCACTCTGCGTGGGGGGCAGATGGGTCAGCGGAGGGGGA
>QJSC01000227.1:80454-131315 GCA_003697955.1 Calidris pygmaea
GCAGGGGTCTCAGCCGGGTTGTGGCCCCCCCAGCTGGACACACGCTGCCCTTCAGGCCCCCTCCACTGTCCCTGCCACCCAGCAGCCATCTGTCACCCACAGGGACGGCTGTGGGCTGAGACATGCAGCCACCACCCTGGACACGGGGTGTCCTGCCAGCTTGTCCCCATGGGGTTTGGCTGGGGGGTGGCCGGGAGGGGGACCCGGGCAGGTCTGTGGGTGCTGGGGTGACGCTGGGGCAGCTGCTGTGGTTGGGCACCACACGGTCCCCACAGGAGGGACATCGGAACCCACGGGAATGACATCAGAAACCACGGGAATGACATCAGAAACCACGGGAGGGGCATCAGAACCCACGGGAAGGACTTGGTGGCCACACACTGGGCTCAGGAGCCCTTCCCCAGCAGGTGCCACTGCCCGGGCACACAGCCCACCCAGGGGCTCGCCCCCAGCTCAGCCCAGGCCACCAGCCACCCCCAAACTGGGCACCCCAAGGCCACGCCAGCCCCAGCCGTCACCGTGGGGACCCTGCAGCTCACCCACCCCCTGCATCCCCTCGCTCCCTCGTTCCCGCTAAACTCGTTAGCGGCTGGCGAACGTCAGCAGGGCACAGCCGAGCGCCAAATGCGATTACGGCGCCCGGCTCGCTTTCTCCTTCCCCCCCTCCCCGGGCCCGGCGGCAAGCGGGAGGGAGGAGGGCGACCAGAGCTTATCTCGGGCTGAGCCAGCCCTGATTTATGGCTGGCTGCGGGGGACTCCCGCCATCGCCACCGCAATTACAGGAGAATTAAAAAAAAAAAGAAAAACAGAAAAAAAAGCAGGGGAGAGTTAGTGCTCGTGCGCGGCTCCCCCCAGCGCCGCCTGGAAATTGGGGTACTCAGGGTGGCCGTCCTGGCTCAGGGCTGTGGCTGTCACTGTACAGGGACCATCGGGTCCCTCCTCCCCAGGCAAGCGAGACACAGCACCCCCGGGTGCAGGGCTGGGCTAGAGGAGGGTGGAAGGGTGCCCGCCCCCAAAAAGGGGCACACGCTGGCTGGGAAGGGCTGTGACACCCCAGGAAAGGTCCCTGTGCCCAAAGGCTGGAGCTGGGGACAGCGAGGACACAGTGGTGAGGACACCGCCTCGCTCTGCTGGGCCAGGTGGGAAGGTGGGTTGGAGCCCGAGCATCCCCGAGGAGCCCCAGGACCACCGTGGAGGGCAGGGGCTGGCACCACTGGGAGGGGGTGACAACAGGATGGGGGGTGGCAGCAGGATGGGGTCGGGAAAATGCCGACCACAGAAAAGCCCAGCGAGTCCCAGAATCGCACCCCAGGAAACCAGACCCACAGCCTGGGGTGTCCGGAGCCGACACGACGCCATGGCCCCCCCCTCCACCTCTGATGGAAGATGACGCTCCGAGAAGCTCCCTGGGACCACCACGGGGATTTGTACCAGGGGAAAAAAGAAAGAGCAGGAGCGCGCTTATCGGCTCCGCTTGCGTGCGGTGAACTTTACAGAGCGCAGCCGTGCCCCGGCGTAGGAAGGACCTGGGAGCCGGCCAGGAAAGAGCAGCGCCGGGCGCCCGCAGGCTGGGGAGCCGCGGGGAACCGGCTGCTGTTTAGCACTTTATTAAAACGAACGTGAAAAGCCAGCACCCGCCTTCGCCCGGACTCGTGCTCTCCCGCAGGGAAACCGCCGCCGAAGGTAAAACTCAAACAGCGGTAAATGAGTTTTGAGGAGGCAAAGTCCTGGCTCCGGGGATGGATGGGACCCCTCAGATCCAAAGCCAAGGGTGACCCACAAATGACGCTGGCAGGAATAGAGGGCAGGAGGGAGGGCGAGCAGCCAGCTGAGCACCTGACCCATGTGAAATGAGGCGCTGCCTGGGCCCCCCCAAGGATGATTTAACACATTTCCATTAAAACAGTGTGAAAGAAAGGGAAATCCCACATCTGAATTCAGATTAGCTGGGGCTGCGAGGTGGGAGGGGATCAACCTGGAGACACCCGGTAGCAGAAAGAGCACCCGAGAGGCCACCTATTCCCCCAGTGAAGAGATTGTGCTGGAAGACGTTAAAGTGCCTAAATTCACCAAAGCCCCACCACATAGACCCACGGGGAGACAACGAGGGCCTCGTCCCCTCCACGAGCTGCAGCCAGGCAAGGGGAGGGGTCCCACCCCACAGCTGCAGGGTTGGGGGAAGAACCTGAGCAGGAGGAAAGGAGAAGGGAGATGGAGCCTCTACGTTCACCTTGGGAAGTCTGCAAGGAGACGCCTCATCCCACTGTCTGCATTCAGCTGGTAAAGCTCATTAAAAGAGGTGGCCTTTCACTGCCCTTTTCAAACCTGGAAATTCAGGCCTTTTCCATGACAAAAAGAAAAGGTGAATTAAGAGATGAAATGCCGGAGGAGGAGGTACACCAGCCCTCCAAGCCCAGCCACGACCGCGCCGGCCGCCAGCCGTGCCCAGAGGAAATCCAGGGAATCCTCCAGGCGGGCGTGCAGCCGCAGGACCTGCCGGCGCGTGCTCTCCCGGTCCCCGGAGTTGTCGATGACGTGAGTGGCTAATTTGCGCTTCTCCTCCAGCGGTAGCTGGGAGGCGACACGAGCTTCTGCCTCCGCCTGGGACAGCCCGTTCCTCTTCATCAGCCGAGAGAGCTGCGTCGGCGGGTCGCTGCCGGGACAGGAGGGTGGCACTGAGATGAGGGTGCGGGAGCAAAGAGGGGGGGGTTCCCTGCCTTCCTTGGCACGAGGGGGAAAAGCCGGGGTGAAGTGTGGGGGAGGGATGCTCCCCGCTCTGTTTCAGCTGCGGCGCAGCCTTCCTGCGCTTGGATCAGTGGAGCCAGCACCCACAGCGCTGCCCAGCCTGACCCCGCTGCGTGTTTTTGGCATTCCCACAGCCCGTAACACCAAAGCCTGCCCCAGCCAACAGAGCACAGGTCAGGGAAGGCCCAAAGGCAGCCATTTCCCTGCTAGGTTTTGGGGAAACCTCAGGAAGAAGCCCCCCATACACTAGGATAAAGAAAAAGTGTCGCTTCTCACACCGAAATGAGGCAGCCTTATCGAAGGGCTTCACACCGGGGCTGCAGCTCAACCCGCACCGGAGCAGGAGGGACGTGACGGTCCCCTCCAGCCTCTAGGAGAGGTGGCAGCGTACCGGTCCTCACGGTTCACGGGGCACTTACCAATAAACCAACACCGTGTATTTCATAAACTTGGTCAATCTCTTGGTCTCGAAGAGCAGAGGGATGTCGAGGATCACGTAGCGGTAGCCTGCAGAAATAACAACAGCCCCCCCAAAATGAAGGGGGGAACAGCGTTACTCGGATTCCCGAATCTTCTCCAGCAAAGCAAGCGGGAGAGCTCTGCAGCTCCACCGTTACAGCCGAGGGGAGAGCAGAGCCCGCTTGCCCTCCTCCCTCGCGGAGGGAGGAAACGGTTTCGTTCCAAGTTTCCATTGGCAAAAAATAATAATAATAATAATAAAACCCAAAAAAACAAACCCTAACCTGGATGATCTCAGACCAAAGGTGAAGCTGCAGAAATATAATGAGGAGCTGAAACGAGAAGCTCAAACGAGAGCGGCTGTGCCCGGCTGGCGAGAGCAGCAGTCGCGCCGTCGTTGCCGGCCTCTCCAGGGGAGCAGTGCCCACAGCAGAATTCCCTCTCTTTCTCACGGGCTGTGGACATCTGAGCCGATGTTTCCCAACTTGGTTCCCTTCCCTTTTTGGAAAGCTTTGGCTAAACGGTTCTGGTTTTCCAAGGGGAGCAAGGAAATCCTTGCAGACCTCTCACAGCCGGGACACCGAAACACGGCGGGGGGGCCTCCAGGCACGGCCCCAGGGCCTAGAACCTCACCAAAATCAGCCAAGTTTGGTTCAAAACCGCCTTCACCAGGTGGAGCAGAGCTTGTGACCACCAGCTACCGTCCTCCCAGGCCCTGCAACCCACCCCAGGCTCTCCGTGTCCCTCTGCCCTTCACAAGTGGCAGATGCCCGCGTTTGGGGACATCGGGGTACAGCGAGGGTAGGGAAAAGCTGCAGATCAGAACCTCACTCCCCCGTGTGTCCCCCAGCCTCAAAACACCTCCAGTTTTGCCGGTGTCCCCTCTTTCTAACCCATTCCCCCCTAACCGAGCTGGCCACGGCAATAAAAGCCTTGACAAAGACATTCTCATCCAAGAAGCCACCATTTTACCAGCCTCTCCGCCCAGAGAGACTTCTCGCTGCCCTACAGTTTGATCGATAAGAGCTTTCCTTACACAGCGATCCTCAGAGACAACATCCAGCTATCCCAAATCATTAAAACCTGACTAATGAGGACAAAGCAGCCTGCTGAAGGCACACGGCGCTCTCGCCGAGGGGCAGGACAGCATCCGCCTCTCGAGCCTGCAGCCCTGGGCTCAAGACTCCATCTCTGGCTCCCGGCTCTCTTGCCTGTTGCTTCCTTCGCGCTTTCTCTTCCTCCTCCTCCTCCTCCTCACCCCGCAGCAGAGCGCGGCCCCTGCGGAGCCCCGGCACAGGCCTATTCAGCTGTCACAGGGCTCAGCTTTGATAAGCTCCGCAAAACCAGACTGACTCTATTAAGACATCCTTCTGTCTACACGGAGACCTCCAAAACAGCTGGTGATCTTATCTGGCATTTGATTAGACCAAGTTTGACAGCTGTATTTGTTATATTTATCAGGGGAAAAAGCGGGACTTTGGAAACCACAGCTGTCAGCCCATTTCTCACCTTATCGAGACAAAAAGGGCTCTGCAGCTTTCATTGAAGCCCGGGGAGGTTGGGGGGCAGGGAAGAATATTTGGCCATTTTGGAAGGTATGACATTATCCAGGAAGTCATCTCAGAAGAGGCCTCACAATGCTTTTCTCAGGCCCTACGGATGTACTTTAAGCCATAGAAAAGGTGGTGGTGAAGGGCAGCAGTGAAAGGCAGGAAGGAATCCTCCAAACGCCGCCGCGAAAGGCCACCAGTGGCAGAGCACAAAGGCCGTCACTCAACATCGGTTCCCTTTCTCCTTCCCCGTCCCTCTCCCCGCTTTAAAACCAAAGGCAGAGCAAGCAGGGACCGATCCTGCCTGGGCAGGAGCCCCGGTGTGCTGGGACACGGCCTCTTACCTAGCACAAAGTACTTCAAGATCTGCTTCAGCATCTCCTTCTGGATCTCCGGGTGGGTGATGGAGTTCAGCAGCTGCCGTTTCTCCGGGTGGGAGAAGATAATGTTTCCTAGGGCCTCACGATTTATCTCGCCGTTCTCCAAGAGGATCTCGGTGCCAAAGTACCGCACTATCTGCTGATGGGCCTTGAAGTGGGGCTGCACCACTGATAACATTAAACAGCCGGAGGTTAGAGCTGCTCCTACAGCACAGGCGGGTGTTTGCATCAGCGATCGGCCTCAAATGAGTTTTGTTCATTAAATAACCGAGGCTCATTCTCCTCGGCGGGCAGCACATCTGCCTGCCAGCACATGCTGAAGCGCGAGCGGGGCGGCTCAGCGCCGCAGCCCGGCAGACACCTGCCATCGGCGCTGCAGGAAAGCAGCTGTGGAAAAAAAAACCCCAACCAACCACCACCGGCAAAACCCACCCCTCCCCTCTCTCAGCCCAAGGTCCCTTCGAGGGCTGACACCCGAGAGATCGAAGCGTCCTGCAAACATTAATTCAGCGCCACAACCCTCCCCTCGCGCCGGCTGCTGCTCGGGGTTAGAAGTCAAGCCCGGGCGAGGACTCGCTGGTGGCCACCAGCCAGGAACGGGGGCTGAGCCGGATCCCACCGCCTGCAGGGCGAGGAGTGGAGCGGGGGGATCCTAAAGGGACCAGAGCCAGCGTCAGGTTTATTTCAGCTGAAAACTTCAGCACCAGGTGAATGCAGCCTGGCTGCTACAAGCTGGCTCTGGCTGCTGCTAAGGATTTTTTTTTTTTTTTTTACTGTCTTTCGCCTCAGCCACCAAATTCTTCGTGAGAACAAACACAGAAACCTTCTAAGAGATCAATTCCCAACAGGTATTTGCAAGGACTCTGACGTTACACGCGCATATAATTTTAAAGCCACCAAAAAATCACCAACAAAAAGGATGCAGTAATAAAACCATCATTAAGATCAAGCCGAGGCTAACCACGGAGAACCACAGACCATGTATAATTTTCTCTCCAAAATCCAGGAACATTGCCACAGGTTGTAACCTCAGGCCAAGCTAATAAAAGTCTTTAAGACCAATTTCTTTCTCCTGTGGAATTTCACATGGAGCCAGTTTCAGGATGGCTGAAATCCATACAGTAAATAAACACGTATAAAAAAGGAATTGGAGAAAAAGGAAGTGATTGGTAGAAAACCGACACCGAGTATCTGTAGTGTTTTCCTATCGTCTCTGAGGGCTTTTAGCACTTCCAGCAAATTTTCTGCACCTCGAGGGGAATTACAGTGCAATAAAATGTGAAGAGCATCGCAGCTTTGTGTGGCTACAGGTTAAGTTCTTCACCAAACAGAAAAGGCACAGGCACTTCAAAATGACACCGCCTGCACCGCTGCTGGGCTGCAGACCCCAAGCCTCCCGCATACACAATCAGCAGCCCTTCCTGGAACGAGCTCTCCTCGTTATCCCGGTGGTACGGGGGGATTAACACCCCGCTCCGCATGGCGTGGGTAATCGGGAAGAGCGGGGTCTGCTCCGGTCCTGCGGAGGCAACAGATCTGGAATTCTGGGTCTTTTCCGTGGCCAGGAGAGCAGGTTTGCAGCGCAGCGAGGGGCAGGTGTGCTGTGCAGAAGCACAAACCGAATTCCCTCTGATCTGGGATATTTGGAGCCTCTTTTTTTTTTTTTTTTTTCCCATCACATTAAGGCACAAGTAATCTTGTGGACCAATCTCTCAGTATTTACAACCAAGGGAAATTCCAAAGGGAAATTCTCTTTCCCACCCAACATGTTCCAGGATGGGTGTCCTGGCGCTGGAGGGGGGGGGGCATCAGATCAGCCGAAGGAACCTTCTTTACGGAGAAGGGCATTTATTTTGCCACAAGTTGGCGTTCACAGCCGGGAAGCTATTGCACTCCAGGAGAGGGAAACTCAGGGCAAGATCTCCCCATGGTGTTTGTTATTAGGACAAGATAGAGTTGTTTGGTTTTTTTTTCTTTATTAAAAATATATCCTCGTCCCGATCCCCCTGAGAGAGCTGCTCCACGCAGCCTCATCGACGTGGGAGGGAAAGACTGATCTAATGTACCCAGAGCACCCTCTGCCGTCTGCGCTTCCCCGCATCAATCCCAGTTGTCAGGGGAACCTCAGCGAGAAAGATCAACCACGCAGAACTCACCCTCCCTGGCAATAACATCGGCATCAATCACGGCGCAGCCCAGTTCCCGGAGTACGGCCACCACCGTGCTCTTCCCCGTGGCGATTCCACCCGAGAGCCCGACCAGGAACATCGTGCTCTGGAATGGAAAGAAAGGAGCTTGAAAACATGCCAGGACGGGGCTGTTTTGTTCACGCTGTGTCCATCAACTATTCATCCCAAACAGGCGACTTCATTCAAAGCTCATTTTAATACGATCTCAGGGCGGTACCGAGACATGAGCACGATTTTAGAACCATAGAATCGTCTGGGTTGGAAGGGACCATAAAGATCATCTAGTCCAACCACCAACCTAACTCTGACAAAAAAAATAAATAAGAAATAAGCAATAAAAAAATCACTAAACCATATTCCTGAGGACCATGTCAACCTGTCTTTTGAACACCTCCAGGGATGGTGCCTCAACCACTTCCCTGGGCAGCCCATTCCAATGCTGGATAACCCTTTCCATGAATAAATTTTTCCTAATATCCAATCTAAACCTCCCCTGGCACAACTTGAGGCCATTTCCCCTTGTCCTATCTCCTGTGACTTGGGAGATGAGACCGACCCCCGCTTCTCTACACCCCCCCTTCAGGTAGTTATAGAGCACGATAAGGTCTCCCCTCAAATTTTGACACCCCTCTGAGCAGGGTACCCCTGTTTTACAGGCTGAAGAACAGTGTTGGGTTACATGAGGCTTCCCTGGACCCTGCTAACTCTGGATGCACAGCTCAAGCCGGACAGGTTCCCTGCAGCTCCACACAACTCACTCCCCTTGAACATCCGCACCCATCAAGCCAGAGTCTCACCTACAGCACCCGAAATCAGGGGAGATTTCTGGCAGGGTTGTTGAGGGTGACCCAGGATCAGTGATAAAGGGGAAAAATTCAGACAACATCTCAGCCCAGACCAAGAAACACACGGACTGAGAGGGAGAACCCTGCTTGATCTCCACAGCCGGGGTGTAGGAGGAGATAAGCTTCCTCTGACATAATTGGGATGCAAAGCACCAAGGCCAGTAAGTAAATCACATCCCCACGTCCCCTGGAAGCAAGCACCAGCATCAACAGCCCAAGAGACACAAGAAATCATGGCTCTGAGCAGCGAATTTGTGTCTGTTAGCCTGCAAACACGGCACTAAACACAGAGTCTGCGCTCGCTGATGGCCTTGAGGCTGGGAGGGAGCTGGTAATCCCCTGGCTGACCCGGAGCAGGTGACTCCTCTCACAGGTTCTGCACCAAGATCTCTCCCCACTCAATCCAAACCCTGCAACTCTCAAAATGCTGCTCACAACCATTCAACCAACCAGAGGGAGCTTCGGACAGGAGTGGGGACTCCTGCAAGCAAGGTGGTATCTGCATTGTGAAAAAGCAACAGCCACAGCAGACTGGGAAAGCACGTGTCCTGCAGGGCCTGGGACAGCCGTGGCAGTGCAGGAAACAGACCCCAACATCCCCCCTCCAGTCCCCACAGAGGGACCCCGGCCCCAGCCAAGGGCATCCAGGGCTTTGTGCGGCTGAGTCCTGCAAATCCTCAAGGACAGAGCCTCCAACTTCACTGTACCTTATCATAGAATGGTTTGGGTTGGAAGGGACCTTAAAGCCCCCCCAGTTCCCCCACTGCCCTGGGCAGGGACACCTCCACCAGCCCAGGTTGCTCCAAGCCCCCTCCAACCTGCCCTTGAACCCCTCCAGGGATGGGGCAGCCACAGCTTCTCGGGGCAACCTGGGCCAGGCTCTCACCACCCTCACACCAAACAAGTTCTTCCCCACAGCTCAGCTCCATCTCCCCTCTTTCGGTGTCAAACCCTTCCCCCTCCTCCTAGGGCTCCCCTCCCTCATCCAGAGTCCCTCCCCATCTCTCCTGGAGCCCCTTGAGGGACTGGAAGGGGCTCTAAGGTCTCCCTGGAACCTTCTCTTCTCCAGGCTGAACCCCAACAACTCTCTCAGCCCCCCCTCCCAGCAGAGGGGCTCCAGCCCTCTGATCATGGTCATTTCATCCAGGATGACACCACCCTCACAGACGAGGAGCCTGAAGCTCCCAAACCACAGCTTGTGGCTATTGCCTCTTGCATCTGAGAAGGAACAGGCTTCATCATCTTTGGCCAGGAGCCACAGGCTGCTGGTAGACATCCCTCAGCTTCCTCTTGCTCAGAGGAAGGGAGGCCCAGCTCCCGCCACCTCTCCCGATGAGCCACATACCCCAAAACCCAACCATCTCCATAAATATCATTCTGCCTAACCTGCTTCTGGTATCACACCTCCTTATGGACACAGTGGCCACCAGCCCCCCCAAAATCAGGTACCTCCTGCCCTCACCGTCCCCCACCACTGGGGACCGTGCCACTTTGTGCCCAAAGCCAGCAGTCAGGAACACAGGCCTGCAGGGCTGCTGAAAATGGGCAAACACACAGCACTGCTTCCTTTTTACTAGAAAAAGGACATTTGTGTCATAACTCAGGCCTACGAACAGGACCCAGACCCACATTCAGCGGGTGAGGAGGGGCACGGATAAAGGAGGAACCAGGAGTTAGAGCAAAAACCAGCAATGTTGCACAGCGACTTCGCTTCGTGGCTGCTGAGAGCCGCAGCCAGCCCGCAGCAACACCACGTGCTCCTTTCCCTTCTCAGATGCCAGACAAACAGATGGGGTTAACGCCAGCAACAAGGAGGGGGAACTCAAAGGGAATCAGAAAGGGCACATGAGTGCTTTCCCATGTAAAGCTTTGCTGCCAAGCGAGTACCGGTGCCTTTCCTGGCGCTACGGTGGGCTCGGTGTGAGGAGAGGGGCTGCTTCTCTATTTATTGCAGCAGGTTAAAACCCTGCCCTCCCTGGCAGGGTTTTATACGCCCTCCACAACAAGGGCTAACACTCTACAAGGAGAATCAGGCCTTTGGTGCGCTGCCTTGCAGGGGTGGAGGCTCCACTCACATGTTTTCTTTAAAAATACATAAAAATCCTGGCCATGTAGAGTAAATACCGGGTTTTAACTGCAGTAACCTCGAAGCTCTGGCCTCCAGCCTCAGCTGGGACTTGATCCCAAAACCCCTGCTATTTCTGTCCCTCCCTTACATACCTCCGCAGGCAGGCGGCTGCTGCGAGAATTACTGCAGGGGTAAAAGAGCACTTGGAAGGGTTAGTGGAGAAACAACAGCCAAACAGGGTTTGAAAACACTCGTGCTGTCACAGGGCCTGTACAGATATAAGATTCACGGTACGAGGTATAAATATTTAACGAGCTTGGGTTTGAACTGTACACCAGGGTAGAAAGGCCAGCCCGTTCCTGCAGATGTTACAGGCAGGAGCCAGAATCAGTTTTCCCCCAAAACCACCAGGTTTTTTGGTGTGTTTGGCCTGAGCCAACTAAATCAAGCATGGGGAAAGCCAAAAGGCAAGCCACAGAGGCTAGTCAGACTGGAAAACTCGGCCAGTTATTCCTGCTGTGAGGAAGGGGGGTCTGGGAGAGGTAACCCAGAGCCCTGAGGAAGCAGCTTTCGAAGACTGGGGTGCCAAAATTTCCCCCATGTCCCGATTTGTCTGGTCTTTGAGCGAGGCAGGAGTTGCCCACCCTGACGCCACGGGGCTGGCACACCAAGGGGGACAGAGGACATCCCCCAGTGCCATCCTACACCCTGCCCTCCTGCTCCCATCCTCGGCTCTGCCTGGGGCCTGGTGCACGGACAGACCTGGTGTTCGGCTCCAGGAGGCTGCAATTAGAAGGAAAAATCATAACATACACGGTTACCTCGGGGGGGAAAAAGCCACCATCACAACCGCCGCCAGGAACCACCCCCTGGCCCTTTCGGTTGGTACCCAATCGACCCTCACGCACCCACAGCTTTGGCCTGGCAGGGCCCTGACACCAAAACGGCGCTTTCCCGGTGGAACCGAGCCCAGCCCCGGGCCGTGGCCGTGGCCGCCCCCCGAGGCCTCACCGAGCCCGGGGCCTGTAACGCGGTGGCAGGGGTGGGAGTCAGGCCGGGCCGCCCCGGGGGGGTAGGACGGGGGGAACCGGCCGGGGAACGGAGGCAGGCAGGCCCGGGGGAGGGCGGCGGGACCGGCCGGGGAGCGGAGCGGGAGCGGTCGGTCCCACAGGGCCCGCCGGCAGCGGGCCGGGCCGCCGCGGGGTGCGGGGCGCAGCGCGGGTCCCCTCAGGCCGCCCTCACCCACTCACCCTCCGCCCGGCTTCAGGCGCGGCGCAGTGTCCCGCGCGCCTATTGGCTGCTGCAAAGAGGGGAGCGCCCTCCCAGCCAATAAGCGCCGCCTTCGTTAGACTCGGCCCGCCCCCTCGGGCGGGAAGCGGGTGGGGGCGCGGGCGCCACGGCCTGGGTGGGGGACGGAGGGGCTGGGCCGCCGCTCCCCGCTACGGCGGGCGGCCCTGCGCGGCTTCCCCGGTGTGGGAGAGCCCTCCCACCCCCGCGGCGCCTACAGAGGCCAACGGGAACCCTAAGCTGGGCCCCGGGCGCGGCCCGGCCCCCCCACTCCCGCGCAGACTACCGGTCCCGGCATGCCCCGCGAGCCGCCGCCCAATCGCGGCGCGCTTTGTTGAGGGGGTGCGGCAGGCGCCGAGGCCCCGTTTCAAGATGGCGGAGGACGGTGAGACAGCAGTGAGGCGCCCGCCGGCGAGGCCTCCGCGGCCGCCGGCGGAGGAGAACGACCACGAGCACTGCAGCGACTGCGAGAACGAGGCGGAGCGCGGCTCCCACAGGGGGTGAGCGGCGGCCAGGGCCGCCCCTGCGGCGGTGACCGGGCCCATTGAGGCGGGCAGCGGCCGGGAAGTGCGCGGCGCCCCGCCCCGCCGGCGCGCTGATTGGCCGCCGGGCAGCATCCCGCGCTGCGATTGGGCGAGCGGCCCGTCAGTCTGGCTGGGGGGGACGGGCCCGCTGGGCTCCCATTCACGCCTGTCGTGGGAGCGTGTTCTGAAGCTAAGCAGGGTCGGGCCCGTTCGTGGCGTGGATGGGTGACGGCCTGCGGGATGTCTGCGGGACGTCCAGAAAGTAGCCGCGAGTGCCTTTTTTTTTGGCAGAAATGAGCCCAATTCGCAGCTCTTCTTGCCCATGCGTTAGGGTGTGTCTCCCTACATTCTCCCTGTTCTCCAGCACAAGCCCCATCCTCCTCCTGGCACCTCCGGTGCTGCGGTGGCACCCAGGGTGGTGGCACGGTTTGAGCGCATTATCCCGCTCCCGGGAGCCTGTGGCCTCCCACGGCTGTCACTGCGCCCTGGAAGAAGCCCAGGCTTCTGCACACCCATCCTGTTGTTATCCTAAACCCAGCCCAGGGTTTTGCAAAGCTCAGCTGATGTTGTCTTGTGGTTTGGAGGAGCGTGGTGTCCAGAGGTATGAGATGGTGAAATAGCAACAATTAGGCTGGGAGCGAGCGCACGCCGCGGAGCAGGACCTTATCTAGGTCTAAAATCCCTAACGTAGTACTTGCGTTACTCACTGCCTTAATTAACAAGGCACAGAGCTGCCTGGCCATGCCTGTGGTTTGCAGGAGAGGCTTTGTCCTCGTTCCCGCTGGCTTTGCATGCGGCAGCGCACGGGAACATCACGTGTTTCCAGAGGTTTCCAGGGGTTTTGTGACTTGTGCTCCGCGCACGGGAGCCTCGCCGGGCTCTTCTTCACTCTTTCCCAGCCCAGCGACACGGAGACCGTCGGTTTGAAGAGCTTTTCTCCCTCCATCGGCAGCTCTCAGTAGCAATCCCGCCTGTCCAGTGGGTGAAGTGAATAAAAGGTCATGCAAGAAATATCACAGAGGCTTTTTTTTATGACAGCACAGATGCCTGTTTATATTTTATTTGCCTCCCGGGTGTGGCACCGTGTCTCAGTTTAATAGGTTTAGCTGTGCTTGGAGAGATTTTTCTTTTCTTTCCCTCTGACATGATTAGGTTTGTGGAAACCAGAACCAAGCAGAGAGGAGACGCTGTGCTTAATCACCGTTATTTCCCAGCCCAGTGGCTCAGCCAGCCCTTTGCCAGGAAAAAGTGTGTTCTTGAGCCCTCTGCGCATCCTAGTGTGGGCATCGCACCTTCTGCAGCCCCCAGGAGTTAAAATGCAGTTACCTGCACTGACTTGGGCCGGCACTGAAGCACAAGCAGCTGACTGGGCAGCTTGGGAAATGTCCTGTAATAAATTATATACATAGAGAGTTCGGATCGCTCGGGGAATAATGTTCAAAGTGTGGCTGACGGGTAGAGTGATAACGAGCGTGAGCCAGGGAGGCTTTGGAGCTCTGGCAAATCTCCTGTGCCCCCCAAAATCTAGTGGGGGATCCACCTGGGAGAGAAAAGACCAGGCAGTAGGAAAGATGGTGATATTCGTTTTGATACGTGTCGATTCTGTTGATTTTGTACCATCACGTTATGCCGGGGGCATTTCTGGTCACCCCAACTGAGCCCTGTCCCCAAAAATGGGGCAGGGGAAGCGCTTGGAGCCGCTGGGGTTTGCGGAGCGATGCTCGGAGTCCTGCCTCTGCCCAGTGCCTGTTGAGAGTCACTGGATCTTGGCTCTGAGATTTAAAACATCAAAATGTTGCTTAGTGAGAGCAATACTTCCTTTCCTTTTAAGGACAGGAAAGAGGAATTGAGTTTCCTCTGCCTTGGTCCTGTGTCAGCACTGGGAAGTGGCTGCCCTGCTCTCCGCTGCCGCCGTCCGAGCTGATTTCCTAGACCAAAAAAAATCCCACTTTCGTATTTGTGGTGGTTTCCTTTGTGCAGAGGGGGCTTTGGTGGCGTCTCCGGTGTCTGCGGAGGGTTTATTCCTGTTGCAGATAAAACACATGGGGAAGGCAGAGCTGCCGGCACGGGCTCCGCTCCCCAGAGCTGCCGTGAGCCCCGTGGGATTTGTCAGTTCACAGGCAGCAAGCGGCAGCGGTGAAACCAGGGATTCCAGTGCCCCAGTCCTGTGAAATGGGTCCGTTGTTGGTAAAGCCAGCCAGGGAAGGGATTTTGGGTGGGAAAAGTCCAGGGAGGGTCCTGTGACCTGAACTGGGTTGTTGCTGGATGGGGGTTTGATAGCAAAGGGGCTTTTCTTGGCATGACAGCGGGTTGGGTGCTCCCTGCCCACACTTACACCGCGAGAGGGTGTTCCTGGGACAACCGCCGAGCTCTAACACACACAATTTAGGTGTAGGTGTTACGTGGAGCCCCGTAGTGTCACGCTCTGTTCTGGGACCTGTGCTCTGCCATCTGCAGAGCCTCCCTCCCCGCTCCGGCCCCTAATGAGATTACAACCTAAGTACCGTGCCCGATTAGCCCCAGGTTTGGCAGAAGGATTTTCCAGCACCTAAATAGGGAGCAGGGATCTATTATTTCTCATCTGACACCTTTCAGGTGACGCAGCCAGGCCATGCGGCGGGGGAATTGCAAACCACACCAGCCCTTGTCCCAGTCTGTTTCCAGTTTGGATTTTGAGGAAGAACCAGCAGCTTTTGGTACCGTTTTCTGCCTTAGGTGTGAGACGGTCTGTGAGCCCAGGTGTGGCATTTCGATTTGTGTAATGACAGGCTCTTTTTGATCACCACAACGTGTGTGCTGCAGGGAGTAATGTCTGTCCCTGCTGTCGAAATCCCCCCGTGCCAACCCAGAGCTTCCCACCAGGCTTCGGGAGCCCAGCAGTCGCGGGGAGCCGTCGGCAGCCGGAGTTGTCCTTCCTTGTGCTTCCCCACCTCGCAAAAATAGAGCTCTCAGATCTAGGAACACAGCGGGATCATGCATGGATCCAAGTGATAGCCAACTCTGTGCTAAGCACCAGTTTGTTACTGGATGTGACTGATGTTTGCCAGCCTCCAGAGGGGCTGAGCTGGGGGAGGACAGTCACTCTGAGCGCATCTCGCCTCGAGCAAGACCAGGTGATTTATTTAGGTGCTTCCAAAAGTCTGTTTTCGAGATGGCTCAGGTTATGGGTGTTATTTTCTGCGCGGTGGTTAATGTGGGTTCCTTTCCCTCCAACTCGAGGAGCCGTCTGGTAGCGGGGACGGGGGGCTGCAGCTATAGGTAATGGCCGTGACGGCGGCGGTGCCTTTATGGGAGAAGGGACAAGTGTTTTCCTTGGTCAGAAAACGGGCCGTTGTGGTCCCGCGGGTAATCGGAAGACGTTCCGCATAGAGCAGCCAGCGCACCCTCCTCCGCCCGCTTTATCTCGCGAAGCAGCTCGGGCTGGAAGGGAGATACGGGAGGAAAAAAGGCGTAAGCGCAGCAGGGAAGGCCGTGGGCTGTGGGGCAGGAGCTGGGCTGGCAGTTAACCCTTCCGAGGGGTGACACCCCTTCAGCCCTCGCAGCGACGTGGGTCACATCAGCTGCAGTAGCTGGGATTTCAGACGGTGGCAGCTCGTCCCAGGACACTGGTGGGACATTGCTGTTAATTTGGGGAGTGTCCGAGGGGCTGCAGCTACCCTGGAGCATAAAGAAGATGATATTGGTTTTCCTAAATGAACTTTAAAATAGAAAATACCTATAATTGTTGCATCCCAAGTTGTAACCTTGGGTTTTTCCAACATTTTCCTCCGTGCTGGCGGCTCCTCTGCTGGGTTGGTTTTCATCTCCCAGCTGGAGCAGGGCCCTTCCCCATGTCACGGCACCTGGGAGTGCAAAACCTCACCCCACCTTACGCCACCCTGATTTCTTCCAGGTCACGACGGCTTTGCTCATAAATCAGGGGGGATTTTTCTCAGCGCTTTTACCTGGGAGCCCAGTGCGGGGCTGGAGCGATATTGGTTGGGCTGAACTCATTAGCGGCAAGCTGGGAGCTGGCAGCTCTGATTTATGAAGCCAAGCGACACCGACTGAATATGCAGGGGCTGGGAGGATTTTATTTGTCGCATCTGACACCCGCAGCATCCCAACTCGGAGGTGACCTGGGAAAACGTGTCCGGCTCCTTCAGAAGGGGTGGGTTCCGGTGCCTGCCCTCACACGTGCTCGTGAACACCCCCTCGTGCCGTCACTTTGTGGTGTTAAAATTGGTAAGAAGTGAGTTGGGTGTGTTTATTGCAGCTCCACGTTGGGTGGTTTGCCTCATCCCAGGACCTCGGTGTGGCCACCCCGGCTGGTTGGGGACCTGCCAGGTCTCTCTCGTGCTCTGCTGCAAGGAGTTAAAAAAAAAAAACCAACCAACCACCAAACCCAACCCATTGCACATTTGTCACCAAAATCAATAGCGGTGTCAGCACCGCTTTGCCGTAATTACTTTTGCTGTCGTGTCAGAGCTCGCGTCTCCCCGCGTGGAGGTGAAGCCCTTTCCCGGGGGTGGAAGGAAAGGTGAGGCGTCCCCCCCCAAGGGATGCTGGTGGCTTTGTGGCTGCTCCTCTCTCTGCTCTTGGAGAAGATGGGGGGCTTCTCATCGAGCCCCCTTTTGCAGAGCAGCTCACCCTGTGCGACTGATTGTTCCCCAAGAGCAGATGGTTGCCATCTCCCAGGGTTTCACTTGGGGCTCTGCTGATAGATGGGGAATTATTTTCCTAAACAAGAGTCCCCGCTGCTGTTTGGGTTTTATCTGGAGGAAAACCTTCCCTGGCTCAGCTGCTCCGTGTCCTGCAAACCAGACGTCTCTGCTCCACAGGGCAAGGGCTGCCCGTCACGTCAGGTTTCTGCGCCCTGAGCATCAGCGGCCTCCCCGTCCACAGGCATCCCCAAAAAAACATTCCTCAGTCCACTTTTCCCTGGTTTCAAAACTCACTGCTCAGCCCAGGAATTTTTTTTTTATAACCTTATTCCCCTCCCGGCTCCCTCCTTTCCCTGGCCTTGCTGAAATAACTAGTTGGATGCTGCTCCGACATATTTTCCAGTGTGTTTCTTCTTTCCTTTCCTTGCTCCACCCTTTTCACTGCTATCTTGTGCTTGGTAAAGACATTAAGCTGGTCCAGGAGGCAGCAGCACTTGGGAGGGGGAGTGGGGTCCCAGGCTGGATGGTGCTTTTGGTTCACCCTCTGCCTCTGGGCAGGTCAGAGCCGTGTGGTTGTCCCCACTGTTGAAAGTAGAAATCACTTTGGGGGTGCAAGGAAGGAGACACCTGTGTATCATAGAGTAAATAATATATTGGTTTGGATCCCCGAGCTGAGATTGGGGGAAAGAAGAGGATGAGGTCCCCAGGCCCAGGAGAGCAGGGATGTGTTGGCACCCACTTAAAGGGTGGGTGTCAGGAGGATGGGGCAGGTCTTTTTTCAGTGGTGCCCAGGGACAGGACAAGAGGAAATGGGCACAAACTGGAACATAAGAAGTTCCACCTCAACATGAGGAGGAACTTCTTTCCAGGGAGGGTGGCAGAGCCCTGGCAGAGGCTGCCCAGAGAGGTGGTGGAGTCTCCTTCTCTGGAGACATTCAAACCCACCTGGACACGTTCCTGTGGGACCTGCTCTGGGTGGACCTGCTCTGGCAGGGGGTTGGACTGGATGGTCTCCAGAGGTCCCTTCCAACCCCATGTCATTCTGTGATTCTGTCCCATGGCATCCAGGCATGTCCCATGGCATCAGGGCTGATGAGGGTCCCCAGGGCAGGTGGGGCAGACCCGGTCCCACAGAACTCATACCGGTTTCCAGCCAGAACCACTCTGGTGTGGGCGATGGTGCCAGCTGGTGGTGAGCTTTGTGGTTGTAGGTGCTGTGGAGATGCCACTTGATGCCAAGAGCAACTTCCGCCCAGGATTCTCCATGGCTCTGTCCTCTCCCTGTCGAGCCAGGGGTGGGTTTTTGTCCTCAGTGAAAACAGAAGAGGAAAGATGCTGCAGTTTTACTGCAAAACAAACTCTGTGCCATTGACAGGGACGGGACAGGGCTTTGCAGAAGACCCCTTGTGCGTGTTGGCTGCTGGCAAAGCGTCCCTGGCCTGGTGTCCCCCTCTTATCTCCTCATCCCTTTGCTTGGTCCGACTCCAGCCATCTCCGGGGTTGAATTCCCACCGGAGTCGTGACCCTCTCAGAGGCTGTAGCCTGGTTTTGGGGCACCATTTGCAGGGAGAATCCCGGCGTGGGGTGCCCCAGCTCCGCAGCACCATCTCATGTCCCACACTGGGGTGTCTCCCACGGGGTGAGATCACACATGCCATGCAGGTGACAGGCGCCTCTCCTGTGTTTTGGCATCACGTCCCAGATGGACTTGCCCATTGACGAGGCCGGGCTCGGCGCGGGGTTTCACACCCGCAGCTGCTTTGGGGTGATCATCATCTGGGTGTCCAGGGCTGCCCCTCATCCCTGGCAGGGGGAGCGATGCCCTGGCACTTCCCACCCTGTGCTCCCAAAGAGATTCGCTGCTCAGTCTCAATTTTCCAGCTCCACAGTAACAATATAATATTTTTCCAATCTAACAGCCACCCGTCTCCCTAGATCATCACCTCTGCAGGTGGGGTGATGTTTGGCGCAGTGTCCTTGGCCACCAGCACCTCCCTGGTGGCCGGACTTGCTGGTGGTGCATTATCTCCAAGGCTGAACCAGACCAGTGTTTGCTGCTCCCATGGCACTCCTTGGGCACCTCCTTGGGTGGGAAAAGCCTAAGCTGGGCATCCTCATCACTCCACGGGGTGGATTTGGGCACGTGGGGCTGAGCGGGGTGATGTGACAGCAAAGAGAAGGTCACCTGCAGTGCGGGGGCTCACTCCCCACCGCTGAGCTAAACCCATGGGGTGGGAGATGTTGGCGCTGGTCCCCTTTTGGGAGCTCCCCAGTGGGAGGGATGCTGGGGAGAGGACACGTGGCTGCACCCCCCGTGCACCGGGTATTCCTCCTCCTGGAAACTTGGATTCAGAGCAGGGAGCTTGTAATTTCTTTAGTGAGCTTCAGAAACTCTATAAATGCACTTTGGTAAAAGAAAGGCTCCAATGATGTTTCTTTTGTTCCCTAGTGGCTTGAGTCCAGCAAATGACAGCGGAGCCAAAAAGAAGAAAAAGAAACCAAAACGGAAGAAAGAGAAAGGGGGAGACCAGCCCGACCAGGCTCAGGACCAGTTGGCGAAGGTGACCGGCCCCTTCCCCCATCCCGAACCTCTCCCGTGTAGCTTAGAGCAAGGAAAGAGTCTCCCAGTCCTGGTTTTAGGCACTCGGCTGCTCAAAAAACTTCAGGTTTAGAGTAATTTCCCCGCCTGGCTCCGTGCGTGGGAATTTCCGATGCTGCAGGAGGTGTTTGCGGGGCGCTCCAGGGTAAGCGTGGTCCTTGGCTGGATGTCCCAGCCGGTCCCAGTGCTGGGTGAAAGGGTCAGACTGGCGCCTCCGAGTTATTCTTTCCAGACACCAGCTGCCTCCTCGCAGGCAGGGAACCGCCGCGCTGCCTCCTGCCAGCTTCCTCTCCTGCCCGCAGCCGGCACAACCAACGCTGCCTCCTGCTTCTTGGACCACATCTGATGTTGTTGATTTTTTGCTCGATTAACATAAGAACAGCAGCCGGGTCAGAGCAGGGTCTGTTTTGCCCCTCTTGGCTTTGCCCGGTCCTGCCGAGCAGCTGGTGCTTCGTGAAGGAGCGTGGGACACACGAGGTTTGTCCCTCCCAGGGCTGGCAGTCACCCCTCTTGTCCCCTGGGGCCCTGTGGCAGGGGACACCCACAGATCTGCACATCAACAGAGGCTGTTTCTGTCCAATGCCCAGTTCCCATCCGAATATTTCTAATATTTTGCCCTCTGACTGTGCAGAGCATTAAATTGGGGCACTGAGTGGTTCAAACTAACTTCAGCAGGAATCAGGGAGGAGCTGGGGTTGTGAATTCAGCCCAGAGCTGCCCGCCCTGCCGAGCTCTGCCTGGGGAGGAGGAGGAGGAAAGCGTCCTTCATCTTGACTCAGCCTCTTCACCTTGTCCTGGTCCACAGTGCGCGGGGAGTCCTCGGGAAGCTGCAGTTTGCAGATACGGATCCAGCTTAGATGGAAGAGGCTGAAGCAGTGAGAGAGAGAGAGAGAAAAGCCACCGCAGAAAGGCCAAGCGTTGGGTGTGGGTTGACCCAGGGTGTCTCTGCCTGGGTGTTAGCCAAGGTGAGGCAGGGAGGTTTGCACCTGGGGCTCACAGCACCCTCCTTAACTGAAGCTTCAAGCATTTTAAGGCACTTCATCCGTCCCCTTCGACACAGGAGTGTCTAGAAACCAGGTCTAGGTGTCAGCAGGTACCAGGTGTCAGCAGGTACCTGCTAAAAGGGTTCGTCCATCCCGTAGAGGGTTACGAGAAGATCTAGGCTGGGAAGCGATTCTTCTCCCTCCTCTCCCCTTCCTGGCAGGGTCAGCTCTAGGTTCCCCTTATGAGTTGAAATGCAGACCTGGGGGCTCAGCTTACTCATTTTTGTCTTTCCATCCTCCTTTTCTCCCCTTAGATGAACTCTTTACCCGCTGAGAGGATCCAGGAGATTCAAAAAGCCATCGAGCTCTTCTCTGTAGGTCAGGGCCCTGCCAAAACCATGGAGGAAGCCAGCAAGAGGAGCTACCAGTTCTGGGACACGCAGCCGGTGCCCAAACTAGGTACGTACAGCCTCTCGCCGTTTCATTCTCCTTGAGGGAAGTCTTGTGGTCCACAGAGTGCTCAAAGAAGCCCAGAGAAGCTGGTCTCTGGCCAGCAAGTCCCTGGATGGCCTCTCACCACTGTCCTGTCTGGGCTTCAAAGGCATTGATGACACTTGTCCACCATTTAGCGTCACGGTCTGAGCGGCCAGCCCTGCCACCGGAGAGCCCTGCAGGTGGCTGGGGAAGGTCGAGAGGGACGAGGAGCCATTTCAGACATCTCATTTGGTGCCTCCTGCATTTGGGCATCCCTTAATCTCAGTCTTTAGCCCTTGAATTGGGTCTCCCCAGCCCTCTGTGCCCAAGTTTCATGTGGGGCATTGCCAGCCTTTCTCCTGCCAAGTCCTAGAGGCCAACCAGCGCTCCCCTTTTGTGGAGCTGGAGCTTCCCAGCAAGGGGTCCTTGGTGGGGAAGGTACCTCGGGGTCAGCCGGTGATGGGAGCCTCTGGGGAAAGCAGGTCCATGTGCTGAGGTGCCACGTTGTTGGTTTGCTGGGCTCACACCAGCCTCTGGCACAGGCAGGTCCTTGGGCTTCCCAGCTCTAGTCCTTGCTCCGGCCCTGTCTCCAGTTTGCTCTTGACGCTGTCAGCCTGTGTCGGAAGCGATCTCCTGTCGGCACCGAGGCGTTCCTCAGCTTGGCAGGAGCACTCGGCAGCTGAGCAGATCCGAAAGGAAGGGGAGCACGCTGCCGCGGAGCTGCCTGGCTGGAAAATGCTCATTCCAGACCTAATTGGAGCAAATCTGCAACGCTCCTGGGGTGCCTGGGATTGCTTTGCTTAGTCTGTCCACCCCTGCATCCCCCGGCAAAGTCCATGCTTCAGGAGAACTGGGAATGAGTCCCAGCCCATAGTTTCTAGATTTATCCGAAGCTTGTCATGGCTTCGAGTTGGCTGCTCTTTGGTGGTTTCCTTCATGGGGTTGTGTCCAACCCCTCTTGCTGTAAACAAGTACTGGAGAACTGTGTCCAGCTCTGGGGCCACCAACAGCAGAAGGACATAGAGCTTTTGGAGTGAGCCAGAGGAGGCCCCGGAGATGCTGGGAGGGCTGGAGCCCCTCTGCTGGGAGGGGGGGCTGAGAGAATTGGGGGGTTCAGCCTGGAGAAGAGAAGGCTCCGGGGAGACCTTGGAGCCCCTTCCAGTCCCTCAAGGGGTTCCAGGAGAGATGGGGAGGGACTCTGGATCAGGGAGAGGAGCCCTAGGAGGAGGGGGAAGGGTTTGACCCTGAAAGAGGGGAGATGGAGCTGAGATGTGGGGAAGAACTTGTTTGGTGTGAGGGTGGTGAGAGCCTGGCCCAGGTTGCCCAGAGAAGCTGTGGCTGCCCCATCCCTGGAGGGGTTCAAGGGCAGGTTGGGGGGGGCTTGGAGCAACCTGGTGTGGTGGGAGGTGTCCCTGCCCAGGGCAGGGGATGGCACTGGGGGGGCTTTAAGGTCCATTCCAACCCAAACTGTTCTGCGATTCTGTGACACACCATGCTTGAGTCCCTTTTCGTGTTGTCAGCACCAGTCTCGGGCTTTCTTTGGCCTTGAAGACTGTTTGCTGGGAGCAATGGACTCAACTTTGTGCTGGGAAAACCACAGCGAGATGGCACGGGGTTATGTGAGACAGCAAAGCCTGATCTTGCAATTGCCCTTTTTCCCGGAGGATCCTGGATGTGGCAAAGATCATTTCTGCTTGGGTAAGCCCTGGAGGAGTGGTGGAAGGTGCCTTCTGGGGAAGGAGAGGCACGAACCAGCCCGTTGCTCCATACACCAAATTGCTGGCTGGGCTCTGGCCGCTCGCTGGGTCCCGGCAGCTCCCCTGGTCCTTGCTCGGGGGCACGCTCTGGCACACAGCGATTCCTACACCAGGCTATTTAGGGTCTGGTAACAAAAGCGCTGTGGGATTTGGGGGTTTCAGAGCGGTTCAGCACCTGCTCGGAACAGGGAGGACGGCCAGGGGGGAGCGTTTCTGGAAGCCGCCCCGGGGGGGTGTGATGGGGGCAGTTCTCGCTCTGGGCTTCTCTTCACCTCCCCATTGCCTGGAAACCTTTTCAGTCCCTTTTTAAGGGGAATTCCTAATTAGTGCAGCTTGCTTCTCTTGGCAGCGCTCAAGCAATGCCGCTGTGTTGACATCCCCGAGAAAGCCGGTGTTTGAACCAACATCTCTTGGCTGAATTGGGGACTTTAGGAGTCAGTGTTTTTTCAACAAAAGTTGCCTTGTTCACTGCAGCTCTTCTTTTAAGCGCGGTGGGAAGGAAACCCTGGCAGGGACTGGAGCTGGCCAGGAGAGAGCTGCTATCCCATGGAACAGCCCATGGGAACGTGCTGGCCAAGGCTGGGACTGTGGGGATGGGGATATGGCATCGTGTGTGGACCTGGAGGACATAGCTCTGAAGCTCTGATGGGTTTGGTCTCCTCTCTGCTGCCCAATGGGCTCTACCTGGAAGAGGAGCTTTGGTTCTCTGCCCCCATGTCCCATTGAACATGTGGCACGTCCCAAACCAGGGGGAGTGAAATGGTCATTCCTGGCTGCCCGCGACAGCAACTTGGGGTGGGAGATCATGCTGGGAAAGTGGGGCACATTGGTCACCGGATCGAGGTGTCGTGGAGACATAGCCTCAAACAGCGGAGCGTACCTTCATGGCTCCCCGCTCTCTCTTACAGGAGAGGTGGTCAACACCCATGGGCCCGTTGAGCCAGACAAAGACAATATCCGTCAGGAGCCATACACCTTGCCTCAGGGCTTCACCTGGGATGCCCTGGACCTTGGGGACAGAGGCGTGGTGAGTACGGGCAGCTCGGCACACGTGTGTTGGGAGGGCGTTGTGTCTCTTGCCACACCAAGCGACTCTCCAGCTCAGTGGTCGCACCATCTCCTTGGAGTTAGATGGATCCGACTTCCCCCATCGTGCAGTTAGTTCTCTCTCATCCATCCCATATTGGCCTGGTTTCTTCATGAGGATGAACAGGGTCTTCTCCACATGCTCTTTAAGCCTAAGGATGCCTGTACCCAGGAGTTTGCCCTTAGGAAGACCCTCCAGACTGTTACCCACCTCCCTGGGAGACGACCTGAGGGCAGCAGGACTTGTCTCTGTGTCCTGCTGCTTACCCTGCTTTGTAGTAGCACCAGTTCAAGTTCAGGGGGACGTGCCAGCAGCGGGGACATGGCTGAACGTGGCTTCCATTCTTGTGGCCACCCAAAAAAACGTTCAGGGTCCAGTCTGAGGGCAGCTGGGGCGTGTGATGGCTGAATAACTCTCTTGACCCGCTTGGTCTCTCCTGCTGTAGCTGAAGGAGCTGTACACGCTTCTGAATGAGAACTACGTGGAGGACGACGACAACATGTTCCGCTTCGATTACTCCCCCGAGTTCCTGCTGTGGTGAGTGGCACCGCGGGCGCGGAGCAGAGGCTGTTGGATGCTGGCAAGGCTGGTCCCGGTGACAGCGCTGCGGCTGCCTCTGCTCATCCCCTCTCTGCAATCTCCCTTCCCCATCTGTCACCGTACGCGTACCACCTCCCAGGTACACTGCGAGAGGGGTCTCTCGCCCAGCCCTGCCTGCCTCTGGCTTCTTTGAGATACGGGAGCCTAAAACTGGATTATTTTCCTCTTTGGTTTGATCCCCCGAGTGTTTGTAAAAATCCCAGTAGCTGAGGAGCTTCCCAGTGCCCCGGAGCTGTAGGATGAAGGCGGCTGCCAAGTACCGTTGCCAGCAATAACACTTGGAGACCTGTTGCAGCAGAGCTGCTGTTTCCTCGGGGCATTCAGGAATCGAGGAACGTGACTTCCCTCCTGTGTCACTAGCGAGAACTTGCTGTGGCCATCGAGTGCAGGAATTGCCCTGGATCCTGGTGGTCCTGGCTTGTCACATCACTGTCACCCTCCCATCCCCCTGCCTGCAAACCCAGGGCTGTGTCGGGCAGCTGGAGCAGGACACGGGGTGTCCCAGGGCAGCATGGGGAGGCAGGAGCAGGTACACGGGGGGACCTCTGATGGGACGTGACTTCTGAAGTGTGTCTCGTCTGCAGGGCGCTGCGTCCTCCAGGCTGGTTGCCCCAGTGGCACTGTGGAGTCAGGGTGGTCTCCAGCAAGAAGCTGGTTGGATTTATCAGCGCGATTCCAGCCACTATCCACATCTACGACACGTGAGTGCTGCTCGGCTGCTTTCCTCACCCTGCCCCTCGGTGGCATGTGGGGCTTCCTGGGAGCCCTCAGGAGGTTTGGCTGTGTTGTCCTCATCCTCCCTGACCCACTGAGCCAGACCCATGCCGTGGAGATGCTTTGCTGCCTGGAGGAGAGGGTGGGGGGTGTCTAAGGTGGGCAGTGAAGTTCTGTCCGAGGACATGTAGTCAGCAGCTATAAAGCTGTTTTCCTCAAAAAGTTAGGTCAGCCTAGAGCTCTGTCTTGCAGAAATCCTCCAGAGCTGGATGGAGACTGTTTTCACTGGGAAAACCTTGGGTAACACCTTAAAGAGAGTTCTCCAAACCCAGCCCTTGCCCCTGGGCCTTCCCGGAGGCTTTGACTCCTCTTTCTGTTGAAGGGGCTGGAGGTAAATTGCCCAGGGCATTGGATGGATCCTCCCAGGTCAGGACAGTCGGGTGTCATACTTTGCGTTGTTTCTTTCCCAAGAGAGAAGAAGATGGTAGAGATAAACTTCCTGTGCGTCCACAAAAAGTTGCGATCGAAACGGGTGGCTCCGGTTCTGATCCGGGAGATCACGCGGCGGGTTCATCTGGAGGGGATCTTCCAGGCTGTTTACACTGCGGGAGTGGTGCTGCCAAAACCTGTGGGGACTTGCAGGTGAGTCTCAATGGTTCTCCAAAGATCTTGGTCTGCAGACCTTCCCTTGCTGGGATTCCCCGGCACAGGAGAGATCGATTCCAGCCCAGGTTTCTCCTCCCCACACCATCCTTTCGGGATTAAATCCAGTAGCTTTGCTTAAGCTGCTCATGTAACACAAGGCAGGAATCTTTCTGCAGCACAAGCGCTTCAGGCCACCCGTTGTTTTTTTTCTCTGTGGGAGCTGCCGGCCTCTTCACCAGCCGCGTGATGTTCTCGCTTGCCCTCTCATGGCAGCAACGAGAACCTCGTGCCCGCGCGGCCGTCCCGCTGGCCGAGAACAAGCCTCCCACCCCGAGTGTGTTTCTGCAGGTACTGGCACCGGTCCCTGAACCCTCGGAAGCTCATCGAGGTCAAATTTTCCCACCTGAGCAGGAACATGACTATGCAACGTACCATGAAGCTTTACCGGTTGCCCGAGGTGGGTGCCAGCCGGGGCCGTGAGGCGAGACAGAGCTCATGAGCTGCTCCTCGCTGAGCTGGGGTGAGGCTGGGAACTGGAGACACAAACATCTCAGCTGAGGTCGAGTCCTCTGCCTAGAGAACTGGGGGTTGTTTCACGCAGTAAATGATTCTGTCAAGCCATTGGGCTTTATTTAATCTTTATTTATTTTTGCCCGGGTACCTGCATTTTAAGGGCAAATTCTTGCAGCTAGAGGACCCTGTGAGCTTTTGTTTTACGGTGAGTCATATCCCGTCGACCTGGTAAAACGGGAAGGCAGATATGACAGCCTTCATCTGTCCAAACACAGCCTCGGAGTGACCTTGAATTGGGTTAGTCCCTCATTCTTCAGGCAGACTGATGGGTTCTGTCACTGGGGTTGTCCTGCTGGGGGAGTTCCCCAGCTGGATACGGGAGAGAAAAAACAAACAAAGCATTAAAACTGCCACCACCTTCCCCGACCTTGGCGGCTCTTTTCTGTCGGTCAGAGCTGCTCGTTTCGGTTGAAGAGCTCTGTGTTGGTGCTGGGCAGCACGTGGCTCCTGCCTCCTGCCTCAGCAAAGCCACCAGCTGTGCTTCTGTAGCCACCAATTTTGGGGCAAAAACCCAGACCCAGCAGCAGTCTACGATCAGGGCTTTGCTGGGCAATCCCAACCCTAGATTAGAAATCGAGTCCAGCTGGAAATTGAGTCCAAGGAGCCAGGTGGCTCCTTGAGGTGCCTGGGGCACGTCTCCCAGGGTGTCCCCACCGTGTGTGGGAGCAGAGACCTGGAGGGACGCAGATATCTTGTGTCGTTAGTGGGTAGGAGGCCGCTTCCAGCAGGACTTGACCTGGCACGTGGGGCTTTGGGACCTGCCGTGCTTCTCTGTGGTCTTTGCCATCGGTGTCAGGGCCGATCGCGTCCATCCTTCGGCCCGGCAGGCAGGGCTGGGAGGGAGGGTGCTGGGTCGTGGGACTGAAAATGGGCTGATCTAAGCAGAGAAGCGTCTCCGTGCCGCTTGTTGGGGAGCCCTTGGGTGATAAAAGCCACTGTGCAAGCAGCGCAAACGATTCGACCCACTTTTTGCAGACTCCCAAGACTACTGGCTTGCGGCCAATGGAGCACAGAGATATCTCTGCAGTGCACAAGCTCTTGACCGAGTACCTGAAGCAGTTCCACCTGACGCCCGTCATGAGCCGAGAGGAGGTGGAGCACTGGTTCTTACCTCAGGAGAACATCATTGACACCTTTGTGGTAGAGGTGAGGGGGCAGGAGCAAGATGAGGGGGGTGTTTTCTTGGGCTTCTGTCCCCGCTGGAAGAGCGTGCGGCTGTGGGAGCGAACGGGGAGGTGGCTGCTCCGCGCAGTGGGAGGTTTGAGCTGCGGGAGGATGGTGCCTCTCCATCCCAGGCTGCCCCGAGTCTCCTCACAAGGAGCCCACACATCACTCCGACTGACAAAGCCGCTCTAAGGCTCCAGAGGGGCTTTATTCTGGCTCTGACTTGTTGTGGTGTCACTTCCAGAGCGCCCCAGGGGAGGTGACAGACTTCCTGAGCTTCTACACGCTGCCCTCCACCATCATGAACCACCCGACTCACAAGAGCCTGAAAGCTGCTTACTCCTTCTACAACGTTCACACCAAGACGCCTCTCATCGACCTCATGAGCGATGCTCTCATTCTCGCCAAGTCGGTGGGTGCTGGCACGGCCGAGGTGGCACCGGGCAGCTCACCGGGCGCCTGCCTGCCCTTGGGTTTATGGGGAGGGCCTGCCGTGGGGCAGGGCTTGGACCCAGGACTGGACAAATCCAAATCCTAAAGGATCTGCCAGTCAGGAGAGGGGTGCAGGGGTAGCCTGAGCCCTCTGGGTAGTGTAGGGCTGAGCTCGGGGGGGCTGCTTCTTCCTCACAGCAAATTGTCTTGCTGTCTGTCCGTAGCGCTTGAATTGAGGGTGCCAAGTTCTTCCCCATCAGCCTCCCTCCCTTCTGGGGGTGCAGAGGTGGGCAGGAGAGGGGACAGGCAGCTCCCGGGTGGGATGAGCCCCCCCAGCACGTTAGCAGGAGGAGCTGATGGCTTTGTCTCTTGCCCGTGCAGAAAGGATTCGACGTCTTCAATGCACTGGATCTCATGGAAAACAAAACCTTCCTGGAGAAGCTGAAGTTTGGGATTGGGGACGGCAACCTGCAGTATTACCTGTACAATTGGAAGTGTCCCAGCATGGCACCAGAGAAGGTCAGTGCCCTGGGGGGCTGGGGTCCTCCAACACATGGGAAGGGGTCTTCTACAGCCCCCTTGGGTGTCCCCGGGCCAGCAGGACACACAGGAATGGGTGAATCCAGTGATGGCTCCTCTGTGCTCTTCCTGCTGTGCCTGCAGAGGGTGTCCCTGGGGAAAAGCACTCGCCACGTGTCCCCCCCGGGCTCGTTTTATTCTTGGACTGGTGCAGGTTCAGTCCTTAACCTCACACACATCCACACAGACAACCTCTTCCCACTGTGGAAGGAGGCCAGGTACAGAGAGGGGACAGGCAGAGGGCTGCAGGGTGACAGATGGGACACCAGTGTGGGCAGTCGTGGTACAATCTTGACACAGGTAGTCCTGGTGTCTTGGCACTTGGTATCTTGACAGTCCTGGTGTCCTGACACAGGTATGGAAGGTCACTTGTCCGTACCTGGAGGTGGTTGCTGTGCCCCATGAGCCCGCACAGGACCCCAGTGTCACTGCACAGCACCATAGCCTGCGTCTCGGTCTGTCACGGTGGGGTGAGACTAATAGGAGCCCCTCTAGAGAGAGCAGTCGAGTTGAGAGCTGTGGGGTCATCGTTGGGGACGTGGGGGTGACTATGGGGAGCTCTGCCAGCGCTGTCATTTGTATTGCGTGCAGAGGGGCTGAGCCCCAGAGGGTCTCTGGGGTGTCACCTTGTCCCCAAGGCCAGCAGCTCACTCCCCACCAGCAGCTCTGGGCACTTGCAGCTGTGCCTGTAGACCCCCCATCTGTCTGCCCTGGACCATTTTTGAGGAGCACCTGGTTGGTTACTGTGTCCCCAACCTGAAGACATGGTTGAGCATCTGTCCGGTCCACAGCCCCCTTGGAGGGGACGGTGCTTGAGAACCAGAAGCCATCAGGCTGCTCGGCGCTGCTACATCCCAACAGCTAATTAATGCCTTAACGGCAGTAACAAGGCTTTGGTTCACTTTGTGTGAAGCCAGGTCACTGTGGGTAGAAGCTCAAAGGCCTTAAAGCAGCCTCGCTGTGCCACCGAGCCTTCCAAAGAGCTCCAGGAGGTTGCCGGGAAGTTGAAGCAATCCCTTTTCTCACTGGGAGAGCTGGTCGGTTGGAGACCCTGCTGCTGGGAGCTGCTCTCTGGCCCTACCCTGCAGTGGGGCTGTTCCAGTGGGTCGGAGCCTGGAACCAGCCACTGTGTCCTGTCACACAGTGTGTCCTGTCACACAGTGGCCAGAGAGCAGCCAGCAGTGCCGGCCACCTCAGAGGGGACTGTCCCTGTACCAGGCTCTTGGGAAACAGCTTCTCCCAGATCTGTCTAGGACAGGATGAAATGGCCTCAAGTTGTGCCAGGGGAGGTTTAGGATGGGTATTAGGAAAAATTTCTTCCCCAAAAGGGTTATCAAGCATTGGAGTGGGATGCCCAGGGCAGTGGTGGAGTCACCATCCCTGGAGGTATTTAAAAGCCGGGCAGACGTGGTGCTGAGGGACATGGGTCAGTGGTGGTTTGGGCAGTGGTGGGTTGATGGTTGGACTCAATGATCTGAAAGGTCCCTTCCAACCTGGACTTTATGGTTCTATTTGGCTTAGAAGCAACTTTGGCTCATAAATCAAGGCTGTCTCACAGTGGCAAAGTGGGGCTTGTCACACCCCAGACATTGATCACCTTCCCAGATGGGAGCCAGGCAGAGTCCATGTGCCCAGGGCTCTCCCTGCCCTCAAATACCCCCAAACCAGTGGGGAAAACCCACCTGGACGACCCTGAGCTTCCCAGCCAGGGCTTGCAAGCTGTGTCTGCCCAGAGCCGGGTCTGGGGCAGAGGACCCTGGTGCTCAGACACGTCTTGACGTGCCATCTCCCTTGTCCCCGCAGGTGGGACTGGTGCTGCAGTAAGCGAGCCCTTGCCAGGAGAGCGCGGCACCGCCGAGGAGCCGGCCCTGGCGGAGGTGCTGCCCCTCGTCCTTTCCGCCGAAGCCGGACCCTGCGCCGGGAGAGGTGGGACCCCAGGAGCCGCCACCGCCTGGATTCACCCAGCGCGTCCCGCAGCGCCGGCCGCCGCTCCCCCGCCGGCGTCAGCCGTCTCCTTTGTTTTGATTTAATTGCATCCTCGTAAAGACGTGATCAAGGGAATGTAACTGCTGAAACTAGCTCATGATTGGCATATAATGGAGTTAACGGGTGAATAATAAAAGTATATATTATATATATTTTAAATCTTTCCTGTTCCAAACTGGCACGAGTTGCATTCGTCTGCTGAAGGCCACCTGCGGGTCGCTGGACCGTGACTTTTCTCGACGGGGCCATCCCAGGTAGATGCTTGCTGCGCCGAAGGGCTGGGGAGCACTGGGACGCAGTGGCCGGGCTACCGAGCCTTCCCCGTGGCCCGGAGGGTGTTTTGGGGCTCCGTCCGCTGCTCGGCTGTTCTCCCCCCCGGTTCGCTCGCTCCTCCGTTAAACCCGCTCCTTCCCAGGGGTGCCTGGAGAGGGAGAATGGCACCATCCCTCCCCGCGGGCTTGGGAGCACGTCAGAATTTTCTTTCTAAGGGCTATTTGTGCAAGCGATGCCTTGTCCCTTCTCCTCCCCAGCCTCGGAGACTCGAATTCTCTCTGCTCAACGGGGCAAGCGCTGAACCCAGGAGCAGCAGCGCCCGAAGATTCGGGGGGGACCCGGCTCCTCGCTGCCGCCGGAGCTCGTCCGGCGCACCCCGCTCTGCTCAGACTCCTCAGGGTCGTTCCTCTCATGACGCTGGGGCATCGGGGGGATGACCTTGTCGCCGCCGCCACACCTCGAGGCTCTCTGCTGGGCTGCTTGTCTCGGGAAGCATGGAAATGCGGATACACACGCAAGTGACTGCCCTGCGACGCGCCATCGGCATCACCCCGGGCCTTCAGCCTCTTCGGCCACCCCGGCGCCTCTTCCACCAGGCTCATCTCGTGCCACTGGAACCTCCGAGGTAAAGGAATTGTTTTCTTTCGTGGAAGCCCTTTATCCCATGGAGATGTGTTGGGAAACAAGCGCCGGGGCAGCCTGCTGCCTCCTGCCTTCACCTGAACCCTGTCCACGAAGAGCTCTGAGATGCTCCTGCCCTCCCAGCCAAAGGTTTCCACAGCTGCACGCCAAGGCCAAGACCCCGTCTATGCACTCCCGCGCCTCCCTGTCCCTCCGTGTCCCCATCGTGTCCCCACGGCACACCACAGACCCTGAGGGGCTTTGCCCACCCTGGCCTGGACCTGCAGGGCATGAGTGGGGGGCCAGGAGCCCATCGCATCCCCCCACCCTGGGCAGTGCCATCGCATCCCCCCTGCTCGGGGTCCCCTGTCACCTATGCAAGTACCTCCGTGTCCTCTCCTGCGTCCTCTCCCATGTCCCCAATGTCCTGGCCTGGGGGAGGCTGGGAGGGAGGGGTGTCCGGTGGGACCCTTCACCTGTCCCCGTGGCAGTTTTGGGGGCTCCTCTTGATGATTTTGCCCCCAGCCCCCATGGGTGCTTGCCAGCTCCCCAGGGCAGTGCTGTGTTTGGGGGTGGGATCAGCCCTTATCCCCTCCCCCCAGCCTCTTCTCCCGCCCCCCAACGGGCTCCAGGAGGTGACAGGGACACCAGGACAGGCTCTGTTAAAATAAAACCTTTATTTGACTGGCTTGACACCGGGGTATAAATCTGTGCCCGTCGCCGGTGCTGGAGCAGGGGTTGGGAACCAGCCAAGCCAGGCCTTGATGCCATGGGCACAGCGGGGCGCGTGGTGACGGTGTCCCCTCAGGGACACTGCATGGTGGCAGGGTCTCCTCGGGAACCTCATGGTGATGGCACTGTCCTTGCAGCCCAAGGAAGGGCTGGGATGGAGCGGGGCCAGTGGTGGTGACATTTGGGGGTTGCTGTCACCCATCTCGCCCCCCTGGGGCTGTGTTGGCCTTTTGGTGGCCTGGCCACCCCATCCTGGTTGTCACAGCGTCCCTGTCCCCCTCGGGGTCACAGCCGGGGAGGGGAGCAGCGGGGCACAGAGGCCAGCAGATGGGGTGGCACTATGGGACATGGAGGGGGTCCCCTATTCCTGGGGTCCCGCAACCAGCCCTGCTGTCACTGCGGCCGGGTGAGTGGTGTCCCCAGGCTGTCCCCGCACAGGGAGCAGGGCGTCTCTGGCGCAGGAGGGTGCCCAGCCCATGGAGGACCAAGTTGTCCCCCACAGGGGTACATGATGTCCCCTCCCAGTGGGACCGCGGGGACCTCACAGGTTCTTGCACCGAACGTGCACGAAGAGCGTGGCTGGGGACAGGGACGCCCCGTCCTTGGAGAGCAGATGGATGTGGCGATACCCTGGGGACAGAGAGAGGGGCTGAGCGGGTGGCAGGGGACCGTCCCCCTGACCCCGGGGACGCAGCGGGGTGGGCACACACCCACCTTCCCTCATGCTGGCCAGGGGCAGGGTGAACTGTCCCACGAAGTCGTTGCAGGAGGTGCTGTCGTAGTCCTCCACCACGAAGCGCACCAGGGCCAGCTCGGGCGCCCGCAGCTGGAAGCTCAGCGTCTCCTCCCAGCGCGGGTTGAAGCCTACGGCACCGGGACGGGGGGTGGGCACGGCCACCAGGGCCACCATGGCCACCGGGGCCACCAAGGCCACCTGCCACCCCTGCCCCAGCTTAGCTGCCATCCTGCACTGGGCTATACTGGGGAATGGGGACCATACTATGGCCAGGTTTGTCTGTACTGGAGGAATGGGGGTGGCACTGGGGCTGGGCAGGACTATACTGGGGAATGGGGGACATACTGGGCTATACTGGGGGAATGGAAACCACACTAGGGCCAGGCTCGTCTATACTGGGGGAAGGGGGTGACACTGGTGCTGGGCTGGACTATACTGGGAGAATGGGGGTGATACTGGAGCTGGGCTTGGCTATACTGGGAGAACAGGGGTCATACTGGGCTTGGGCTGGGTATACTGGAGGACAGGCGGGAGCAGCACTGGGAAGAACTGGGACATGCTGGTGCCCTACCACTGGTGGGGACTGGGCTGTGCTGGGGACGAGGCACTGCAGGACCGGGGTGCACTGGGGGGACTGGGGTGTCCTGTGCACTGGCTCAGCTGGGGTGCAAGGGCCCTGACACCCCCGGGGATCAGGGTGCCCTGGGGTGTCCCTGGTGACCAGGTGTCTTGTGGTGTCCCCAGGGATCAGGGCACCCTGAGGTGTCTCCAGGGATTGGGTGCCCTGGGATACCCTGTGGACCAAGGTGCCCTGGGATGTCTCTGGGGATCAAGTGCCTTGGGAGTGTCCTCTGAGGACCAGGTGTCCTGTGGTGTCCCTGGGGATCAGGTGCCCTGGGATACCCTGGGGACAAGGTGTCTTGTGGTATCACCAGGGATCAGGGTACCCTGAGGTGTCCCCAGGGACTGGGTGCCCTGGGGTGTCCCTGGTATCCAGGTGTCCTGCAGTGTTCCTGGGGATCAGGTGCCCTGGATACCCTGGGGACGAGGTGTCCTGGGGTATCCCTGGGGATCAGGGTGCCCTGGGGTGTCCCCGGTGGCCGGGCAGTGGTGGCCCAGGGGACACACTCACCATTGTTGAGCTTGTGGTGGGTCTGCTGCTTGCTGCAGTCAGCCGGGACACCATGGATCTCCACCCGCACGAAGGGGTCCACGATGGAGCTCCCCTTCTCCCGGTTCAACTTGGGCAGCTGCTGCGCCGTGATCACCTGGGGACACAGGGCACCGGTGGCACGGGGCACCACAGGGTGGCAGGACCCAGGAGAAGGGACGTGGGTGGAACATGTGGGTTTGGGATGGTGTCACCAGGAGAAGGGATGTGGGTGGCACATGGCTGGGTGCAGGGACAAGGTTGGTGTCCCCAGGAGGTGGAATGGTGATGGCACACAGCTGAGTTTGGGGGCAGTGTCCCCAGAAGAAAGGATGTGGGTGGCACACGGCTGGGTTTGAGGACAAGGTTGGTGCCTTCAGGAGAAGGAATGTGGGTGGCACATGGCTGGGTGCAGGGACAAGGTTGGTGTCCCCGGGAGATGTGAGTGGCACAGAAATGGGTTTGGGGACAGGTCTGGTGTCCCCAAGAGAAGGAATGTAGGTGGCACACGGCTCGTTTGGGGACAGGCTTGGTGTCCCCAGAAGGAATGTGGGTGGCACAGCACACAGCTGGGTGTGGGGACAGGGTTGGTGTCCCCAGGAGAAAGGATGTATGTGGCACATGGCTGGGTGTGGAGACAGGATTAGTGTCCCCAGGAGAAGGAATGTGGGTGGCACATGGCTGTGTTTGGGGACAAGTTTGGTGTCCTCAGGAGAAAGGATGTGGGTGTCACACACCTTGTGTGTGTGTGTGGGTGGGTTTGGGGAAAGGGTTGGTGTCCCCAGGAGAAGGGCCGTGGGTGGCATTTGGTCAGGCATGGGGATGGGGTCAGTGTCACCCAGAAGAGCGGTTGGTGACACGCAGGTGGGTGTGGGGTTGGTGTCACCTAGAAAAAAGGTGCGTAGGGGCCCCTGGCTGGACATGGGGTTGTCACCCAGAACGGATGTGGGTGGCACCTGGTTGAATGTGGGGTTGGTGTCACCCCAAAGGGACATGGGTGGCACCTGGTTGTGCGTGGGCTTGTTGTCACCTGGGAAAAGGGATGCAGGTGGCACCTGGCCAGGCATGGGAATGTCAGGGATGTCACCCAGCAGGCACGTGGGTGTCACCCACCCAGGGGAGTGGGGTGCCCTCACCCTGATGTGCAGGGCCAGGCGGCGGGGTCCCTCTCCGGGGGGGCTGCGCAGGCAGGGGGGCTTCAGCACGTAACCACAGCACCCGTTGCCCAGGAACCGCCCGGCGTTCAGGTCCATCTCGTAGCCCGGCGTCTGGAAGTTGAGGGCCACTGTGGGGACAAGGGGGACGGGGTGTCAGGGTAGGCGACGGCTCCCGAGGGAGGGGGTGCCAGGTCAGGGGGTGTCTCCTGGGGGCCGTTGGGGGTCTCACCCAGCTGGCAGCCGACGTTCCACATCTCCTGGGGGTTGTAGTTGGAGGAGTTCATCTTCAGCCCCAGCGGGTAGATGCGGCTGAGCTGCCGGGCGTTGTACCGGACCAGTGCCGGGCCTGGGACGGGGGGGAGATGGGTGAGTGGGACCCCTGCACCCATGGGTGCCACTGCGGGGCCCTGCCGGTGGGTGACAGTGTCCTGCCGGCACCCGTGAGCCTGGGGACACGGATGGAGCCTGCCTGGCTGAGTGGACCCAGAGCCTGAAAGCGGACTCTGAGGTTCAGATCCCAACCCTGGACCTTGACCTTGGATCCCTGACCCCAGACCCTGACCTTGGACACGGACCTAGACCTTAATCCGAGGCCTGGACCCCAGACCATGATCCTGGATCCTGGCCTTGACCCCCATATCTTGACCTTGGACCCTAGACCCTGACCCTGGGCCTTGACCCTGGATCCCAGACCCTGACCTTGGACCTCAGACTCCAAAACCAAACCCCAGACCCTGGGCCCCCACCCAGATCTTAATCCCAGCCCTGGACCCTGAACCCTGACCCCAGATCTTGGCCCTGGACCCCAGACCCTGGACACTGACTCAAATCTTAATCCCAGCCCTGGACCCCAGACCCCAGGTCCTGACCCTAGACCCTGAACCCAAACCCCCAACCTTGATCCCAGACCTCAGTCCCTGGACCCTGACCCAGATCTTCATCCCAGCCCCAGACCCCAGACCTTTACACCAGACATTTATCCTGAACCTGTGACCATCACCCTGGCCCCAGACCCTGATACCAGACCCCAGTCCCACCAGGCCAGAGCAGCCCGACCAGGATCAGCATGTCCCCAACTGTCACCCATGGAGCTACCCCGGTGACAGAACCCATCGGTCTCAGCTTCATCCTGCATCCTGGTGAGGTTAAGGAGCATGAAGCCACTCTGTCCCCATCCCGTTGCCCTCACCAGCCTCCTTGATGAGCTTCCGAGCCTTCCTCTCGCTGAAGGAGGACATCTCGCAGGGCCGGGGGTGTTGCAGGGCATGGGCCAGGCCAGGGAAGGGCACAGCCTGGCAGTACACCACCACGGCCGACAGCTCGGGGGCCACCTGTGACGCATCTTTGGCCTGCAGGAGCCACCACTGTGTTAGGACCACCCTGACTCTGGTGGCCACCCACATGCCTGAGGGTCTACAGACCTCCCTACCCTGCTAGTGCTGAGCACTGAGATCCCCAAGGCCCCCAAAGTGAGGGAGAACTGGAGGCAATGGAGTGATGGACCCTGAGATGATGGAGAACGTAAGCAGGTTGAGACCCTGAGGTCATGGAGAACCCAAGGTGATAGGCAACCCAAGATGTTAGAGACCCCAAGGTGATGGGGACCCTGAAGTGGTGGACATCCCAAGATGATGGAGAACTTGAGGTGACAGAGACCTCAAGGTGATGGAGACTCTGAGGCGATGGAGAACTGAGGCAATGGAGAACACTCCCCCAAGGCAATAGAGACCCTGAGGGGTGATGCTGGAGGTGATGGAGACCCAAGGTCATAGAGTTCCCAAGGCAATGGAGACCCCAGAAATGGACCACCCTGCCCCACAGGGGAAGAGGGAGGCACAGCCAAGGAGCCCGGAAGCTCAGTCTGCGCTGCTCGGCAGTGACAATTCCTCACCACCCCGACCATACCCAACCCGTCAGCTCTATCACACGACCCACCTGCAGGGGTTTGATCTCCTGCAGCGACTGCAGCGACTGGAAGAGGAGAGAGCAGGGCCGTATCAGGGGATGCTGGCAGTGCTCACCTTTCCCCGGCCCCACCACTGCTGGGACACAGCAAACCTGTGGCACTGCCAGGACACTGTGGTCCTCCAGGACCACCAGGGTGCCATGGTCCCCCAGCACCACCAGGATGTTGTGGTCCTCCAGGATCACCAGGACACCATTGTCTTCCAGCACCACAGCCCTGGGACATCCTCTTACCCGCCGGCTGCTTCTCTCCTGCAGCTTCTCCTCTTCTTCTTCCTCCTCTTCTTCTTCCTCCTCCTCATGGTCCAGAAGGGAGGTGACACCCTGGGGCTCGTGCCACGTCTCTGGCAGCTTCTTGCCCTTCACCAGGACTTTCCCCTTCAGCTGCTGCAGAAGGAAGGGCCAAGCTCAGGGCTCAGAGGGGACACGGGGACACTGCGGTGGGCGGGTGGGTGGCCTTACCTCGGGGGACGGGAGGTCGTGGGGGTCCTGCCCCTCCAGCGGCTGCGTCAGCAGCATGTCCCCCAGGATGGCCTTCATGTGCCGGGCCATGGTGGCCTGCTGCTCCAGCCCACAGTGGTTCTCCAGGGACAGGATGACGGGGTAGGGCGATTGCTGGGGAGGGGGACGGGCAGAGCTCAGCCCCTGTCCCCCAGAACCCACCTCCCCTCCCAGGGCACCTGGCCCACCTTGAAGGCGTAGTCGCGGATGCTCTCGATGACATCGCGGAAGAGGATTTTGGAGGTGAGCGTGTGGCCGTGGTAGACGATGGGTTCCCCGTCGGAGCCCTCCCAGCAGTCCAGCTCCACGCAGCGGCACCCCGCCATCAGCGCCCTGTCACCGCACCCGCACCGGCTGAGTCCCGGCGCCACCCCGGCACCCTCGGACCATGGGACCATCCGGGCACGGAGCATCTGACCAGGGGCACCCACCTGACATAGGCCTCGGTGCTGCTGGTGCCACCAATCTGGTTGCGGGTCAGGTAGGTGTTGTGGGAGGAGGAGATGAAGTAGTGGCACAGGGGCTGGCTCATGTCCTGGTGCACCTTGGTGTGCTCCTGGTTGAGGATGTCACCGGCGGCCGAGAGGAGGTACATCATGAAGCCGTCCAGCATCATCAGGTCCTGCTGCCTGGCTGCGGGACACAGCGGTGGGGTGTCACAGAGGGTGGCACCCCGGAGACTGTCCCCATCTGGATGTCCCCTGCTTCCCAGCAGTGCCATGTTCACCCCAGGCCTGGCACTGCAGCACCCCCGGGACATGTAAGTTTTCCCGAGTGTCCCATCTCCGTCCTGATGTCGCTCAAGCCTGCTAGTGCCACATTCATCCTGGACGTGGCATGGTGACACCTATGAGATGTGGAGGTTCCCTGTCCCCACCCTGATGTCTTCTGTCCTCATAGTGCCATGCTCACCCTACAGCTGGCACTGTGGCACTCAGGGGATGTGGAGGTCCCCTTGGTGTCCCATCTCCACCCTGATGTCTCCTACCCTGCAGGTGACACATCTACCCTACTGTGATACCCAAGAGACATGGAGTTCCTTCATCCCTACCATGATGTCCCCTGACCTCCTAGTGCCTTGTTCACCCTGGACTGGCCATAGTGGGACCCAAGGGACATGGAAGTCCCCCAGCAGTGTCACATTCAGGCTAGGGCTGGCACTGCATCACCCAGGAGACATGGAGGTCCACCTGCTGTCCATCCCCACCTTCATGTCCCTGGTCCCCACAACGCCACATCCACCAGGGATCAGCAAGGCCACGTGTGGGACTGCTGGCACCCATTGCCACCCCGGGGAAGGGACACGGGGACACTCACCCAAGCCTTGGAGGACCCCATACCAGCTTGGGGGGCTGACACCACCAACCAGAGACCCAACCCCACACCATCCATGGCCTCCCTTGGCTCCGGCAGCACCTGTCCCACCATCCCACCACCACCCATGAACCGAATTGCCCGTCCTCAGCCCTACCCTTCTCGTTGAGCTCGTAGGTGCGGATGATGGCGTGGGCCTGGCGCAGGCTGGCGTCCTCCCCCTGATCCCGCAGGAAATCCCGCAGCTCCTCGGCCGACAGGACACGGTCCTCCCCCGAGTAACGCCCAAAAAGCTCCTCCAGCTCCGGCCGCCGCAGCAGCCGTCGGCAAAACTCCTCCACCTCCCGGCCCTCCAGCCGCTCGTTGCCAGAGCGGTCACACTCCTGGTGGGACCACAACCCAATCTCGGGGACCATCCCCTGCCCACAGCCACCCCATGCCTCCTCCCACCCATCCCCTGGGGTTGGCAGCGTGTGTGATGAGTTCGGGGGGGCTCAGGGGATGGGGTGTGCTTAGAGGGATGTGGTGGCATGTCCCCTCTGCCCCCGGCCCACCATAGCCCTCTGACCCTCCAGTGTGGGATGGAGCAGAGCACCCTGCCTCAGTTTCCCCAGGTGGAAAAGGGACCTTGGGAGATGTCCATGGGGGCAGCACCCCATGGTGGGGGGAATGTCACACCTTGGGGACCCACAGAGCGGTGCGGGGGGAACACCTCACCCCACCCCATCATGAGCTCCTGCTTGTGATGGAACCCAGCCATTGGTGGTGGTGGGTGGCTTTGGGCGTGATGAGTTTGACAGTTCTCTGCGCTTGGGAAGGCAGAGGAGGAGCCAGCATCCCCTCCCGGTGGCAGCAGTGGGGGACAGCAGGTGACAGGGCACAGGATGGGTACCTTGAAGAGCTTGTAGGCGTAGACATCGTCCATGTCGATGTTGATCATCCTCAGCATGCTCTTCACCTCCCGGAAGGACATCTTGTTGTCCTTGTTCCTGTCTGCTCGCTGCAGGACCCCGTGGATCCAGCTATGCCAGGGTAAGGAAACCACCTGGCGTCACCCCCATGGCCACCCCCAGCCTGTCCCCAAGCCCCCATAGCTCCCACAAAGGATATTGGTCGAGCTTCTCCGGTTGACTCATGGCCTGCAGCCGCCCCATCAGCTTGGCGAGCCCTTGCACCCAGTGGCGGGCGTCCTCCTCACCCCGGGCAGCCAGGTCCAGGTTCTTGCGCTTGCCCTTGAAGACGAGGGTGAAGCAGTGCCCCTCGGGGAAGGCGGCTCCGTGCTGGCGCAGACCCTCCGACTGGCGTCCCTCGCGCACCGCCTCGATGTGCATCACCGAGACTGCAGGGACACGCGCGGTGACGGAGCCACCCCGGGGGGATGGAGGTGGTCCCTCGGCATTTCCCCCACCCACGAGCATCCTGCAGGACAGCCCGGCTGCTGATGGACATCCCGCGTGTCCCCAGGGACACCCCCGGGGGAGGGGGGCTCGGCTGCTGTTGGTGCCACAGCCGGGCTTAACTCCCTAATCCCGGGCGAGACAGGAGCGGTGGCCGCTGTCCCCTGCGGGGTTGGGGACAGGGACGCTGGCAGCGAGGGAGCTGTCTGGCAGCGGTGCCAGCTCTGGGCACCCGTCCCAGATGCGAGGGTGGAAAGAGACGGGTGACGCCGGGGAGCGGGGACAGAGTCTGGCCGGGATGGAGAAGGGACCTCGTGACAGTCACAAGGGGGACGGGGGAGGGTGTGGGCTGAGGGGGCTCAGCTTGGGGTGCACTGGGATGCACTGGGAGGCACTGGGAGGCACTGGGGGCAGTGGGTTGGGATCCGGGTCCTGGGTGCGGGGCTGTGTTCTGGACTGGGGTCCACATTTTGGGTCAGGATCTGGGTCCCAGGATGGGGGTGCGGGTCCCGGATCAGAGTCTGGGTCCCAGGTGGGGGTCTGGGTTCCAGATTGGGGTTGGGGTCCCAGGTGGGGGTCTGGGTGGGGGTGGGGGTCTGGGTTGCCCCTGGGGTGTGGGTCCCAGGGTGGGTTCTGGTTCACACATGGGGGTCCAGGACCCGCATTGGGGGATGGGTCCTGGGTGGGGGTCCAGGTCCTAGATGGGTGTTTGGATCCTGGGTTGGGGTCTGGGACCCAGTTGGGGTACAGGTTCTGGGTGGGGGTCCAGGTCTTGGGTGGGAATCTGGGTCCTGGGTTGGGATCGGGGTGCCAGGTGGGGATCTGGGTGGGGGTCTGTGTCCTGGATTGGGGTTGGGGTCCCAGATTAGGGTCCAGGTGGGAATCTGGGTCCTGGGTTGGGATCGGGGTCCCGGGTGGGGGTCTGGGTCCTTGATGAGTCTCCGGGTCCCGGGGTGGGGGTCTGGGTCCCAGGTGGGGGTCCGGGTCCCAGGATGTGGGCTAGGTCCTGGGGTGGGGTCTGGGTCCCGGGGTGGGGTCTGGGTGGGGTTCTAGGTCACGGGGGGGGGGGGTCTGGGTCCCGGCTCATGCCCAGGTCCCCATGGGTGAGTTTGGGGCACTGCCCAGGTCCCAACCCCTCCCTGCAGCTCCAGGCTGTGCAGGACGTGGCCCAGTGTCCCCGAGCCCCCGGGGGAGCGTCCCCAGCGCTGGCACTCACAGCTCTGCTGGGAGCGGGCGCGCCTGAAGCCCCCCTCGAAGCAGACGGTCACCCCGTCCTCCTGCAGGCGGAAGAGCCGCTCCCTGGGGCCCCCCCGGGACTTGATCTTCCAGAGCAGGGAGCCCCGCAGCATCCGCTGGACGTCCTCGTCCTCCGTCAGGCCTGCGGGGGACCAGCCCGTGGGCACCCCTCAGCGGGTACTGGGGGGCACTGGGAGGTAGTGGAGGCTCTGGGGGTGTACTGGGGGTACTGGGTGGGAGCGGGGAGGGCTCAATTGCACACCTGTATGCACACCTGCATGTGTACACCCCCTAAATCCCATGGGATGGGATGGGATGGGATGGGATGGGATGGGATGGGTCCAGACAGGATGGGATAGCGTGGCATGGGGTGGTGTGGCATGGGGTGGCATGGAATGGGACAAACAGGACAGGGTGGGACAAATGGGACAGGACAAACATGATGGGATGGGATGGGATGGGATGGGACGGGACAGACATGATGGGACAGGATGGGGTGGGACAGATGGGACAAGACAGACATGATGGGACAGGATGGGACGGAACAGCATTGGCATGGGACAGGATGGAGGGATGGGACAGGACAGACATGGTGAGATGGGACAGGACAGGATGGGGATGGGATGGGATGGGATGGGATGGGATGGGATGGGATGGGATGGGACGGCATGGCACAGTGTTGGCATGGGACAGAATGATGGGATGGGACAGGACAGGATGGGATGGACAGGTGAGGAGGATGGGATGGGATGGGACAGTGCAGACAGTACATGATGGGACAAGATGGGACAGATAGGATGGGACAGGGCAGAGTAGGACAGACAGGGTGGGATGGGACATAGTGGATGGGACAAACGGGACAGGACAGCATGGGATGGGACAGGACAGACCTGATGGGATGAGATGGGACTGGATGGGATACCATGGGATGGGACGGGACAGACACGGGCGGGATGGGACACGATGGGACAGATGGGATGAAACAGGACAGACAGGATGGGATAGGACAGGATGGGACATGACGGGACAAATGTGATGGGAGACGGGATGGGATGGGGCAGACAGGAGAGGACAGATGGGACAAGCCACTGCCACCGGGTCGCTCTGGGGCTCCGTGTGGCCAGCCGAGGGGGGACAGGGCACGGCAGCCCGGCTCACGGTGACAGAGCCCAGCTGCTAAATCCCAGCAAAGCCACCCAAATCCCGCGTGGGGAGCACTGGGACAGTGTGGGCAGTGGAGGTCGGGCTGGGCACTCTGACAGGGTGGCCTCGGGGGACTCACGGGCACACGCCCGGGCTCACGGTGGGCCAGGACTTCTCCGTCTATTCTCCAAAAAGCAGCTATTTCCTCCCTTTTTGTTCTGGTTGAGCACAGCCCCAGCGCCCCTGTCCCGGCTCCGGCCGGAGACGCTGCTCCCGGGCTGGGAAACGGCAGGTTTGGGGCCGAGCAGGGACATCCCGAGCCTTGGGGACGTGGCCACCAGCTGCCACCACCTCCTGCGCTGTCACATCCCGCCCACGGTGCGGAATCCAGGGCATCTTCAAGGGGGCAGGTACAGACACACGGATGCATGGATGCACATGGATGTATGGATACGGGCACACGGATGGTCGGGGACATGGACAAGTGTATGGATGCATGGACACACGGACACATGGATGCACTGATACATGGATATATGGATGCACTGATGCATGGACACATGGATATAGGGGCGCAGGGATGTACGGATACAGGGATGCACTGATGCAAGGACACACAGGCGTGGGGGTGCATGGATGCACAATCTTATGGATGCATGGACACACGGACAGACAGATGCACCGATGCACAGGTACAAGGATGCGGGGATGTTTGGATGCATAGACACGGATGCAAGGAGAGATGGATGCACAGACGTAGGGATGTACTGACGCATGGACACACGGATAGGTGGATACTGAGATACGGGGATGTATGGATACACAGACACAGCCATACACAGATGTGTGGATACACGGCTGCACTGGTGCAAGGACACACAGACACATGGATACACAAACATATGGATGCAGGGACAAACACATGGACGTACGGATACATGGACATACGGATTCACCAATGCAGAGGCACACGGACGCACGGACATCGGGATGCAGGGGTGTATGGATGCACAGACACATGGATGCAAGGACGGATGGATGCACGGACGCATGGACACATGGTGCAGGGATGTATGGGTGCAGAGATGCAGGGGCAGACGGATGCACTGGTGCGAGGACACACAGACACGTGAACACGTGGATACATGGATGCCAAAGCGTACGGATGCACAGACCCATGGATGCAGGGACACAGGGACACCCGGAGCAGCAGCAGACACACGGCCGCGCCGAGCGGTGCAGCTCCGGGCACACGGCTACACACCCAAAGCCACAACGCATTGGCCAGTGCAGCGGCGGGACCAAAGCCCTCCCTCCGTGGCCCAGGGCCAGCTCCTGCCCTGCCCTCTGAGCCCAGGCAGGACGGGGCCTGGCCACCTCGGCCATCACACCCTGACCTCCCCGGGCCCCCAGCCCACAGAGCTGGGGGCAGCACCCCTGTGCGGGGAAACTGAGGCAGGGTCTCAGGTGAGGGTCCCAGGGAGCTGGGGCTGAGCCTTGGGGACAATAAATACCCTGAGTGGGAGGGCTCCTGTCACCTGCGACACGACCGAACCCTGAGCCCACCACATCTGGGGCAATATCTAGCTATTCTGGGACTCCCTTGGGGACCCCTCCCGGCCACGGGGACCCTTTCCTGCTGTGGGACACCCCCTCCACCTCGGGGACCCTCCCTGCCACGGGGACCCTCCTGGCCATGTGGACCCATCCCTGCCATGGGGGACCCCCTCCACCTCGGGGACCCCCCCAGCCACGGGGACACTTTCCTGCACAGGGACCCTGACAAACCTTGGGGACCCCTTCCAGCCACAGGGACCCATCCCCGCCATGGGGGTCCCCATCTACTTCGGGGACCCTCCTCCCAGCCACGGAGATCCTCCTGTGACCCCCCCGGCACAGCCCCCCGGAGTTTCTGCCCGGTCCCCCCCCGCCCGCCCCGGCCGGTTTCCGGGCCCCCCCGGCGGGACCGGCCCCGGGACTCACCCATTTTCTTTAAGGCTCTGCCGGGGCGGCGGGGGCCACCGGAACCCTCCGGCGGGGAGCGGGGCTGCTCGGCGGCGGGACGAGCCTTCCTGCCGCAGATCATGGTACCCCCCCGGTACTCCCGGTCCCTCCGGTGCTCCCGGTCCCGGCGGCGCTCCCGGTGCCCGCGGCCGGTGCAGCCGGGCTCGGCGGCGGCGGAGGGGGCTGGGGCTGGGGCTGGGCGGCCCCGCCGGGACCGGGGCCGGGCGCGGGGAGGTACCGGGAGGAGCCACATTTCAGCCCCGGCGGTGTTAACCGTTTGTGCCGGGCGGGGCCGAGCGGTGGCTGCCGGTGCCGGTCTGCACCGGGAAAAGGCACGGGGGGGGTCCCGGGTGTGTAGCCCCACCGGGTATAACCCGAAGGGCCGGTCCCCCCCCCGGAACGGAGCGGGGGGTCCGCACCTCCCCCCGGGGGTCCCCACCTCCCCCCCCTGTCCCGGGTTCCGCCTGCACCGGGGACCAGCCCAGGGGACCCCCTGGTCTCTGCCCGGGGGGCACGGCTGCCTGCTGCCGGTGCCACCCCAGAACCACCAGCGGGGACCCCCCTCCACCAGCCTGGGGACAGGGGAACCCCCGGGCTCCCCTCTGCCATCACACTGGAGACAGTGGGGACCCGTGGGCCACCCCTCTGCCATCACACTGGGGACAGCAGGAACCCATGGGACCCCCTCTGCCAGCCTGGGGACAGTAGGGACCCATGGGACCCCCCTCTTTTATCACACCCGGTCCTGCCGTGCCCGCTCTGTCCCCACCCCACGGGCAGGGTGACACGGGCCACAGCTGGTGGGACCCCCAGGTGACCGTCCCCACCAGCCGATCCAGGGCCTGGCAGCAGCAGGAACAGGCAGAGAGGAGGGTGATGTCCCCAGTGCCAGAGCCCCACACGCGTGTGCGGGCCTGTACATCCATGTGTATGTACACCCGTGTGTGTGTAGCCGTGTGCATGTGTGTGCACAGCCGTGTATGTGTGTATGCGTACGTCTCTGTGTGCACAGGCACACACACGTGTGTGTGGAGGTGTGCATACGTGTGTGTGCACCCGTGTACACACATACGCGTGTGCGTAAGCAGGCACACGTGTGTGCAGCCGTGTACACACGCATGCATGCATGTGCAGGCACTCATCCTGATGTGCATGTGTGTACGCAGCCATGTACACATGTGTGCATGCATGTATGTGTGTGAAGGCACACACGAGTGTGCGCACGCACGTGCGCAGCCACGTACATGTGTGTGCACGCACATGTGCACACACTGCTGCCTGCACACACGCCTGCGCAGCCCCTGCAGCTGTGCCCGCCTGTGTGAATTCACCCCAAATCCAAATCCAATCCACATCCAGATCACTCCAAATCCAAACTCAATCCACATCCCCGCCTCTCCCGTCGCCACCGCTCGCTGTGGGCAGCTGGGGAGGGGACAGATGGGTGACCACGAGGGATGACCCCCCTGTCCCCACCCTGGGGACCCCACAGCCCCACTGGGGCGATGGCAGAGGCAGAGCCAGGCTTTGATTTCCAGCCCGGAGCCGGGCTCGGGGCCGTGTCCTGGTGACAAGGGGTCATTTTCCACCCAAGGTGGCTTCTTGTAAAAACCCATGGGGACACGGAGGCCACCCCAGGCCTGGCCATGGGGACCGGGAGCCGCAGGACAGGGAGAGAAAACCACCACTGCAGGCGGTGACTTCCCCTGGGGCCGGGGCGGCGCTGGCAGTGCCAACGGCTGTGTGACCCAGCGTGGGACCGTGGAGAACCCAGGGGTGACAGCGGGGCAGCTGGGGGCAACGTCGGGGCAGCTGGGGGTAACGTCGGGGCACCAAGGGGCAACACCTGGGCACCCTGGGGCAGTATTGGGGCACCCTGGGGCATCTCCTGGGCACCCTAGGGCAACTTCTGGGCATCCTAGGTGATATCTGAGTATCCTGGAGCAACATCTGGGTATCCTGGGTAACACCAGGGCACCCTGTGTGATACTGGAGTATCCCGGAGCAACATCTGGACACCCTGGGTGATACCTGGGCACCCTGGGTGGTAGGTGAGTATCCTGGAGCAACATCTAGGCACCCTGGGGCAACATCTGGGCATCCTAGGCGATATCTGAGTATCCTAGGGCAACATCTGGGTATCCTGGGTAACGCCAGGGCACCCTGCATGATACTGGAGCATCCCAGAGTAACATCTGGACACCCTGGGTAACACCAGGGCACCCTGTGTGATACTGGAGTATACTGGAGCAACATCTGGACACCCTGGGTGATACTTGGGCACCCTGGGTGGTAGGTGAATATCCTGGGGCAACATCTGGGCACTCTGGGTGGTGTATATGACTATACTGGGGCAACATCTGGATGCCCAGAGCAACATCTGGGCATCCCTGGGACGATCTCCTGTTATCCCGGAGCAACACGGGTCTAGGCAGGGCAACATCTGGGCAACATCTGCCCAGCCCGAGGTGGTACCTTCGTGCTGCAGTTCAAGACCCGAGCAACCCCACAACATCTGGGCAGCTGAGGCCACATCTGGGCAAGCCCCTTCGCTGCGTTTGGAGGAGCAGGGGGGGTCGGTAGAGCCATCCCGGGGATCCTTTGGGGACACGGGGACACAGGGACTTTTGCCCAGCCCCCTCCCTCCTGTTTGGGTGGAGGCTTTTACCGCCCCAGGAGCTGCAAAATACATTGAATTTATTGATGCAAAACGTACCTCGTTTTCCCAAAAACTCACGGAAAGCAGCCACGGCCCCCCCCCAAAAAATGCACTCGCAGCCCCATAACCCGGCTCAGCTCCCAGTCCTCTTCCTCCCGTGGGAATCGCGCTGCCAGGAATTCACCAAGGGGTGCGTGGAGCCGGCGAAAGATCCGGGATAAACACCTCTCGCTGCGAAATCCCCGGCAAAACCCAATCCCCGCTCGCGACTCTCCCGCGGCGTCGCCCTTTTCCGACAGCGATTTGGAAGGAGCCCCACGGAACGGGAAGCAGCAACGCCTCGCATTCCCGAGCGCTGATGGCACACGGCGCGTGTCCCCGTGAGTCACCCCCCGCGGGATCCGGGCTCGGAGTCGGAGCCACCGGGGACCCCGCGGAGAAACCCTGAGTCACGGCCGGGCAGCGGCAGGAGGTTTGAAAAACCTGGGGGATTTGGGCGGTTTTAGAGGAAATGGGTCCCCAAAGGGCCGTGGGATGGGGATAAAGGGGGGCCGGGGGGGGCTTCCCCCCTCCTCGGGATTGGGATTTGGAGGTTGGATGAAGGGGAATTCTTCAAAATGTAGGAAAATCGGAGCGGGGGGCGATGATGGAGAACAGCCTGGGGCTGGTGGAAGCCGCTGTGTGTCCCCCCTCCCAGCACCCAGCCCAGGGAACCTGTAGCCCCCCCATAGGGCACCTCCGTGTCACCCCTGTCCCCACAGCACCCCTGTCCCCACAGCACCTGCACCCCCACAGCACCTGTGCCCCCATGTCACCCCTGTCCCCATGTCACCCCACCTGCATGGAAAGCCCTCGGAGCAGAGGGGGGAGGAGCTTCACCTCGGGGGGTGAGGGACCCCAAATTTTGTCCCTTCCTCACCACTGGAATGAATAAAGTTTGGGAGTAATTAACGGTGATCAATTGCTCCGTGGGACCCAGCTGTCCCCTGCCCCGTGTAATGGGGCCGTGCCCCTGCCCAGTGCCCCAGTGCCTTGTCCCAGTGCAGCACCCCAGTGTCCCAGTGCAGTGTCCCCATGCCCCAGTGTAGCATCCCAGTGTCCCAGTGCAGCATCCCAGTGCCACACTGCAGTGTCCCAGTGCCCTGCTGCAGTGTCCCAGTGCAATATCCCAGTGTCGCACTGCAGTGTCCCAGTTCCCCAGTGCAACGTCCCAGTGTCCCCGTGCCCCAGTGCATTGTCCCAATGCAGTGCCCCAGTGCCTTGTCCCAGTGCAGTGTCCCAGTGTCCCAGTGCAGCATCCCAGTGCCACACTGCAGTGTCCCAGTTCCCCAGTGCAATGTCCCAATGCAATATCCTGGTTCCCCAGTATAGTGTCCCCATGCCTCAGTGCAGTGCCCCAGTGCAGTGTCCTAGTGCAGCATCGCAGTGCCCCAGTGCAGTGTCCCAGTGCAATATCCCAGTTCCCCCACTGCATTGTCCCCGTGCAGTGTCCCAGTGCCCTGCTGCACTGTCCCAGTGCAATATCCCAGCTCTCCAAGTGCAGTGTCCCCATGCCCCAGTGCAGCATCCCACTGCAGCGTCCCAGTGCCCCAGTGCAGCATCCCAGTGCAATATCCCAGTGCCACACTGCAGTGTCCCAGTTCCCCAGTGCAATGTCCCAATGCAATATTCCAGTTCCCCAGTACAGTCTCCCCATGCTCCAGTGCAGCGTCCCAGTTCCTTGAGTGCAGTTCCCCAGTGCTACATCCCAGTCCCCTGGTGCCCCCAGTGCACGGCCCCAGCGCATTGTCCCCACGCCTGGCGCATTGTCCTAGTGCATTCCCCTGGTGCCACAGTGCACAGCCCCAGTGTCCCCGTGCATGGCCCCAGTGTCCCGGATGACTGTCCCAGTGCCCCACTGCATCACCCCACGCGTGATGATGGCCCTGCCGGCCCGCACTGTCCCACTGCACAGCCCGGGTGGCCCTGTGACACGTCCCCGTGCAACACCCCGTGCCCCCGTGCAATGTCCCGCAGCACTGGGGCACTGACTCGGTGCCTCGCACCAGAGCACTGTCCTGTCACACTGTCCTGTCACACCGTCCCTCTGCACTGACCCGGTGCAGTGTCTGTGCACCATCCTGGTGCACTGGAGCACTATCCCGTAGTGCACTGTCCCTGTGCTTTATACCCGTGCACTGTCCCTGTGCACTGTCCTGGTGCACTGCCGTGGAGCAATGTCCCAGTGCACCGGCCCACTGCCTCAGTGCACAAGTTCACTGTCCCTGTGCACTGGAGCACTATCCCTGTGCACATTGCACTGTCCCCGTGGAGCACAGCCCTGGTGCACTGTTCCAGTGCCCCAGAGCACTGTCCTGGTGCACTGACCCAGTGCCCTAGTGCACCATCCCGGTGCACTGAAGCGCTATTCCTGTGCACTGTCTCTGTGCAGCGGTTCACTGTCCCGGTGACCTGTCCCAGCGCACTATCCCGGTGCACAGGCTCACCGTTCCAGTGCACTGTCCGGTGCACTACCCCAGTGCACATACTCCCTGTCCTGGAGCACTACACTGGTGCACAAACTCACTGTCCCTGTGCACACACTCACAATCCCGGTGCCCTGTCCCAGGGCACACACTCACAATCCTGGTGCACACACTTGCTGTCCCGGTGCCCACACTCACAATCCCAGTGCCATGTCCCAGTGCCCACACTCACTGTCCTGATGCCCGGTCCCCGTGCACCCACTCACTATCCTGGTGTCCTGTCCTGGTGCACACACTCACAATCCCGGTGCCCTGTCCCAGGGCACACACTCACAATCCTGGTGCACACACTTGCTGTCCCGGTGCCCACACTCACAATGCTGGTGCACACAGTCACTATCCCAATGCACTGTCCCAGTGCACACACTCACAATCCCAGTGCCATGTCCCAGTGCCCACACTCACTGTCCTGATGCCCAGTCCCCGTGCACCCACTCACTATCCTGGTGTCCTGTCCTGGTGCACACACTCACAATCCCAGTGCCCTGTCGCGGTGCACACACTCGCTGTACTGGTGCACACACTCAGTGTCTCAGTGCACACACTCACTGTCCTGGTGCACACAATCACTATCCCGGTGCCCTGTCCTGGTGCCCACTCTCACAATCCCAGTGCACTCTCACTATCCCGGTGCCCACTCTCCCAATCCCGGTGCCCTCTCCCAATCCCGGTGCCCACACTCGCTGTCCCTGTGCCCGATCCCCCCCGTTCCCCCTCCCGCCGTGTTCCCTTCTCCCGCCGCCAGGGGGCGCCGCGCCACCACCCACCCGCGCCTCTCCTTGCCTCCCCCCCTATTGGCTGCCGGGCGCGAAGGGGCGGGGCTAGCCCTTTCGGAAGCGGCGCTCTGATTGGGAGCCGGGGAGGGGAGCAATTGAAGGCGGGCTCTGATTGGTCCCCGCCTTCTCCCCTCACGGAGAGAGAGCCGCGGACCGGGGCCGGTGCCGCCGCCGCCGCCATGGAAGAGGAGGAGGAGGCGACGGAGGCGGGTTGTGGGGAGCAGTTCCGCGCTGCCGTCCGGGTTATCCAAGGGCTCCCCCGGAGCGGTGAGTTGGGGGAAGCCGGGAACGGGGCCCGGGGGGTTCTGGCCGGGAACGGGGCCGGGCCACCGGGCCGCAGCACCCCCCCCCCCCCGCCCCGGCCCCGTTCCCGGCTCCGCTTGAAGTCG
>QJSC01000227.1:131415-150768 GCA_003697955.1 Calidris pygmaea
AACTTCCCCGGGTCCCATTATCCCCCCCAACCCCAGCGCCCGCCCCGATCCAGGTACCCCCTTTTCCTCACCTCACGGCTGCTGTCCCCCCCCCCCCCTCAGGGATGCCTGGCACAGCCTGGGGAGGATGTCCAAGGAGGAAGCGATGGCGGCTTATGTGGCCGAGATGAAGAAGGTGGCCCAAAAGGTAACGGGGGAGGGGGAGAAGCAGGGGGTGGGGTGCTGGGTGGTCCCCCTGGCGAACTCCCTCACCCCCCACCCCAGATCATCGACACTGTGCCCATGGATGAGACGACGGAGGAGATGTTCCAGTACTTCGAGCCGCTCTACGAGGTGATCCACGACATGCCCCGGCCCCCCGAGGCTTTCTTCAAGAGGAAAAAGGGTGAGTGGGAGCCGCTGTGCCCCGCTTGTGCCCAGCACGTCCCCCACCTCTGGGCCACGCCGCTGGCACGTCACGACTCCCTGCTTGCTTCTGCACCGGCGGGGCCATCGCCTCTGGGCTCTGCTCTTCACCGGGGCACGTCGTTGTGCTGCTCCTTGAGGGAGGGGGACAGGATGGACGCACCACGTCCAGTCTGACTCCCCTGCCATCCCCCAGCCGCTGCCGAGGCGCTTGTTTGGGCAACCCCAGCCAAGCGTCTCTTCAAGTCACGCAGGTGCTTCTTCAGCCTGGGCTTTCTCGCCGCGAAACTTTGAGGACAGGACTCGAGATCCGGCTTCCAAACGCCCCTTGGCTCAGATCCCTGCGGGCGGCCGAGCCGGGGGTGGGCTCCCGTGGGGAGCTGCGGCGGGAAGGCCGCGCTCTCCCTTGGCGCTGGCCCAGCTGCGGGCAGGGCGGGCTGTGCACAGCGAGTGCGGGTCATCCGATGTAAACACCGGGGTAGGTCAGCCAGCTTTTGCCGCGGAGTGGATGTGGAGAAACCGGGGTTGAGAAACGGGATTACTGGGACCGCCTGGTGCTAGATCAGAGTACTTCCCAGCCCTTTCCATGCCTGAGGCTGCCGCCCCAGGCTGAGAGGTGGCTGGGGACCTGTCCCACCCCCGGAGCGGGGCAAATCCTCCGTGTACCAGACTTTTGAGAAGCTTGCGAGGGGCTGGATGTGCTGGTTCAGAAAGGTGTTGCCCGCTGTGGAGCTGCGTGTCTGGAGGTTTGGCTGTGCCGTGTCTCCAGTGGATGGGCTCGGCAGCAGATGAGCTCTCAGGGTGTATTCGCAGCAGGTGTGTAAACTGTCAGTGCTCCCCTAATGTTGGAAGAGCACTGACAAACAGCCTTCCTCCCCGCCTGTCCCCAGGCATCTGTCCTGTGCCTGACAGCTACTGTCACCCCCTGCTTCCAACAAGGATGCCAAAAACACACCGCCTGTAGGGCTTGGCCTCGGGATGGCTGCGCCTCCCCGCGGTACCCGAGCGAGCGCAGCTGTTTGCCGTTGTGATGCTGAATGCCTTTAGAAGGCAAATAGACTTGACTTTTTTTCTGGAACAGAAAAGCTGGGTCTAAACTCCTGGCCGTTACCTGTTTGGGAGTGTCATCCCGCACTACTGTCACCTGGAAATGATACTCTGTCACTTAAAATCCACAGTGGCACCTGTGGAGCAAATGAGCCCAAGGCGCCTGGTTTAAGTTGCTGAACTTCTTATGCTGTTGAGTCATTTGTGTTAAAGGTTCTCAAAACCACCTTCAGATTTGGGGCGATTGCAGCTTCTGTTACCAGTAATCCAGAGGAGAAGGGTGGTTTTAGCCGCTGCGGTGGGTGAGAGTGGTGTGTGACGGGCACGGAGCCCTTGGTGGCTGCGGAGCTTTTGGGGGACAGGGGCGCTGCACGGGGGGAGCCTGGGCAGGTTTGGTTTTGTTTTATTTACAAAGTCAACACACCCTAAAGAGGCACTTGGGACCCAAATTGTGAGCAGTTCAGGGTCCAAGCAGGTCTCCAGCCTCACCAGCATCTCATACATGTAGGCCAAGACTCTGAAGCAAGTGGGAAGTGACAATTAAGCCCTTAACGAACAGGCCTGGTGCCGCTCTGCCAGCCCCATGGGGGCAGGGGGGGCAGTGTTGGGGGCAGACGGTGACATGTTAGGTGGCAGGACCCTGTGGGACAGGTTCAGGGGTGACAGCACACAGGCTGAGGAGGGATTTGGGGACAGTGTTGATGGTCCCTGAGCAGAGCAGCCTGAGCCCTAACTCCTGTGTGGGGCAATGGCTGCCTTTGTGCCCCCTGTGGGGGCTTAGTCACCAGAGATGGGGGGATCCTGCAGCTGTGGGTGCTCTGTGGTGGCAAAGGCAGGTTGGGAATGGTGGAGATGTGCAGGCAAGGTGCAGGCAGGGCAGCATTGCCACATACCTGCCTGGCCAGGAGCTGGGGACAAAGTCCCCGGTGGCTACTGGAAACTTGTCTGGGCTTAACCCCATGGGTTCGGTGGGGAGGGCCAGATCCCCGGGCCCGGTCTGGGGTGTTGCTGCCGGCTGAAAGCCCCCACGTGTGCTGCCAGGACAAGGCTCTCCCCAGCCAAGGCTTCTTGCGTTAGGCTCTGTTGGTCACCGTGGGTGTGCCATGTGCCCTGCCAGGGGACGAGGATGGTGCTGACCCCTCTGGCTGCTGCCACAGGGGCTCGGGGGACAGGGACTCCCCTGTCACCCCCGAGTGAGCAAGACAGTCTGCACAGGGTAGATCCTGCTGACTGGTTGAGTTTGCATTGGTTCCTGGCCGTTGGCAAACGGAGCCGGCCCCTCTCCATCCCTGCCGGCCACTGAGCGTGTCTGGAGGTCGCCATCCTCCCTGGCAAGGGGGTGGCCCTGCATCCACTGTCCCCAAGCCGTGCTGGCAGGGAAGTGGTGCTGAGCCCAGCCCACAGAGACCCTGCGCTGCCAGGATCGCCCGCCAGGCGTTGATTCTCCTCTGCCCTTCCCCTCCCTGCAGGCAACCGGGAGCAGGCGGCCGACCCCAGCCAGGACGAGCCAGCGAGCAGCCCGGCTCCGCAGCGCCCCAAGGACGCCCTGCCCGAGGAGCAGCGCAACGGGCCACACGTGCCAGGTTGGTCTCCCTGGTGTGACCAGCACCTGGCAGAGACCCCGCGGAGGAGACACCGGCCACAGGGCTGGGGAGCTGTTGGCTTCAGGCCCCTCTGGTCCCACCATCCTGCCGGCGTCCCGGGTGTTGCCCAAGTGGTGGCGAGCTGGAGCTGTTTGTGGGGCCGGCTCTTGGCGCTGCTCTGGACGCCGGGGTAACCCTGAGCGTGGTGGTTGGACTCTGCGTTGCTCTTACCTGTGCCAAGGGGCCCGATTCTGCCAAACCGCAGTTTGATGAGGAGTGTTTCCCTGTGGACTGGGAAAAACGTAGCCTTGGATGGTCTGTGTTCCAGGAGAGGACCTTCTCCATCAGCTCAAGCCAAGTTTGGCCTTTCTGCAGCACCGGGAGCCACGGGGCCGAGCCCCAGCTCTCTCTGCCTGTCCCGTAGTTGACACCTTGGTCCTGGCTTTTCTTGTACAGCCCCCCTTACCCTTGCCCACCAACTGCCATGTTCCTCGAGGGCACACACAGCTCTCCCAGCCCTCTCGCTGTGCCCTGGGTTGGGCAGGGTGCTCCGGGGAGGGACATGTTCTTCCTGCTGCCATCCTGGCCCTCCCCCGAGGAGCATATATGGTCACTGAGCTCCTGTGTCCAGCCTGTGCCCATCCTCCTGGGTGGCAGTGTGTGGGGAGCTGGGCAGCAGGACGTGCTGTCACCCTGGTGGCAGTTGGCGCTGTGGGAATGGTACCTGCTCCCTCCGGAGCAGTGGGGCCCGTGGATCCCGCTGAGGGGCTCCCCGCCCTGCCGGGGTTTCGGCTGGCCACCCACCCCCAGGTGGGAGCCACACGTGGGCAGAGAAACCCACCCTGAAGCGGCACCTTGTGGGGAAGTGCCGGCCCGTGAGTGGGGCTCTGACAGCGTGGGCAGGAGAAGGGGGCAGTCGGGCCTTGGATTCACGGCCACGATCCGGGTGGTAGTAACAGAGCCGGTTCCTCTCCGCTCCGTGCCTCAGTTTCCTTCTCCTCCTGCCTCACCTTGTGCACGCAGACGCTGCCGTCCTGCCCACCCACGGACCCGTTCCCTTCTGCCTGCGCTGAGCTTCTGCTGCCCTTGGGACACGGCCCAAACGCTTCCCTGCCCTGCCCTGCCCGCGGCTGAGCCCTGTGCTTCCCTTCCAGGAGGGGGGCTGGCTCCTGCCGCCGAGGCGCTGGAGGGTAGCCAGGTGACCAGTGACTCCGAGGGGGATGTGTACTGCGATACCCTGGAGCAGATGGAGCCTGAGCAGGTAACGGAGGGCTGGGAAGCGCTGGGAGCCCTCGCCTGCTGCCAGCCCTGCCCTGCCCGTGCCCTGCGGGCGGATCTCACCGTGCTCTCGGCTCCGCACACCATCGCGGCACCGCCACGCTGCCAACTTGGTGCCACCACCCTGGGAGCCCGGTGACACTCCCCAAACCTGTGAGGCCACCCAGCTGCACCTCTCTCTGCCTTGTGTCCCTCTTGGAGCCCGGTCCCTGTCACTGAGGGGAGGCTGAGGAGCCCCAGCGCCACCCACAGCTCCCCCATTCCTGTGGGGTGGCTCCGGTGGGGCACTGGGGAGCTGAGCGAGGCTGGTAGCCCCAAGCAGGCCCGGTGTGGCCACCTCACTTGCACCCCTGCCCCTCGCTCTCTGCTCCCCGCTACCGGACAGCGTTTGGCACTGGAGGGGCTACCGTGAGGCTCGGTGGATCCCGTGGGCAGGGGGGAGGAAGCCACGTGGCTGCCCGGCTTCTGGAGCTCTTTTGCCACCTCGAGCCCAGGCGTTCTGCTCCGTCTCCTCCCGACCCCCCTGCTCCCTGGTGCTGCTGCTGGTGGGATTCGGCTTCGCTCAGCCCCACGTGCCCTCCCGTCACCCAAACTGCCACCGTGGGGCTGGGGGACAGACAACACTGCCACCGCCCTGGCATCGCCCACCTCTGGCCGGCCCTGCCCCTGGGGGGGGCAGCGGGGGTCTCAGGGCCCTTCTTCTCTCCCCTGGCACAGGCTGGGCGGCCGCTGGGTCTCTCCCCGGATGGGGGCCGGGCCGGGCCTGAGCCCCCCAGGCCCCACGGCGCCGGGCAGGGGGAGCTGGGTGAAGGCAGAAGAGGAGAGGGGAGGAGCGGCGCTGGCCTGGCAGCCCCTGGCTCTGAGAGAGGTGGGTGCAGCGTTTGGCTCCTGCGCGCCTTCCTGCTGCTCCCTCCCGGCCTCAGGGCTGGCTCTCGGGGGGCTGTGACCACCAACGGGGCACAGGGTTTGGCTCCAGCACCCGGTGCTGGGTCCTTCAGTAGCCGTGAGGAGCCCTGGGCGTCCCCTCTCTCCATCCCTTGGTCCCCAAAGCAGTTCGGTGTCTTTACCCTCCAAGGACAAGTCTCGTGTTGCCCATGTCTCGCTAAATAGCTTAAATTTGGGGGATGCTCTGCTTGTTCCTCGCCAGCAGCCAGGCGAGAAGTGCCTGCTCCAAGGTGGCATTGCCCCCCTCACCGATGGGACAGCAGGGGTGGTGCCACCACCTCGCCTGGGTGCAGCCCCCCCCGTCTCAAGCTTATCTTCTCCCCCATTCCGAAGGAAAACCCTCCTGGGCTGCTTGACCCTGGCAGTTGGTGTGGAAGGGGGATGGTGAAGCTGGGCTGTTCCCTGGCTGCCTGAGGGGCTGGCACCGAGCCCCTGCAGCGCCCGTCACCCGGGTGTTTGCGGGGCTGGGGGCTGGCAGGGGGGCAGCGGTGTGGGCACAGCGTCCTGCCTGGCGTTTGGTGTCCGGGCATCGCCGGGTGAATGGAGGTGACCCCCGTGCACCCCTGTGCCCGCCATGTCAGTGGGCTGGAGGTCACCCGCTGCCACCACCTGGGAGGATGCGGTGGCCCGTGTCCCCAGGGAGGGCTGGGGGAGAGGGACGTGGGCCGGGAGCTGCTGGCTCCAGTGTGGTGGCAGCCTGCGGTGTGGGCACTGGTGAGCTCCGTTGCTAGCCATCGGGCAAGCAGGGGTCCTGGGGGGCATGAGGGGTGCTCGACCTGCCCAGCCCTGAGCTCCGTTGCTAGCCATCGGGCAAGCAGGGGTCCTGGGGGGCATGAGGGGTGCTCGACCTGCCCAGCCCCATCCCCACGGGTGCCTGCCCCACTGCCTCTGAGCAGGGCCCATCTCTGTGCCCCACAGATCTCCAGCTCCCCGAGGGAGAGCAGGACGCCGGGAGTGCCCCCGAGCTTGCCCAGGGGCTGCTGGACCAGCTGGACGCCCACGTGGCCGGCACCGTCCGGGCCCTGCAGGACGACATGCGGCGAGTGCTGGAGCGCCTGAGCAAGCTGGAGACGCTCGCCGCTGCCCAGGTACGGGCCGTGCCGGGGGCCACCGTGTGCTGGTGCCGCCTGGCCCGGCCACTGTGCCCAAGCTGGTGTAGGCCAGGCCAGCAGGGCTCAGCCTGGGGTGGCCCGGGTGCGGGGACACCTCAGGGTTTGGTGACACATCCCGGCAGGGCTGGGGCTGGTGCTGCTCTGAGCCGGCCGGGGGGGCAGGCAGGGAACCGGGGGGTGCAGGCAGGGGGCAGGCAGGGAGCTGGGGGGGCAGGAAGGNGGGGTGCAGGCAGGGACCTGAGCAGGCAGGGAGCCAGGGGAGCAGGCCAGGGAGCAGGCAGGGAACCAGGGAGTGCAGGCAGGGACCTGAGCAGGCAGGAAGGGTGCAGGCAGGGAGCTGGGGTGCAGGCAGGGAGCAGGCAGGCAGCCCCTGCCCCCATCCTTCCCCTCGCCCCCGGGGGTCCCACCCCCCCTGCACCATCCCGATCCCCCCCGGGAGCCCTGAGCAGCCTCCGTTCTGTCCCCTCCCTCCTTTCCAAGGGACATGGGAGCAGGAAGGGGGTGCCCGGCCCCCCCCTCCCCGCACCCCAACCCCCTCCTCTCTTGCAGGGTGACGCAGCTGGGACCGACCCGGGCCCCCCCCTCGCTCCGCAGGTGAGTTGGAGCTGGTGGCACCAGGGCTGTGACAGGGGCGGTGACAGTGACCCGCTGCCACCTGCCTCTCAGCGGGGGGGGCTGGTTGGTCACACCGGTGCCACCTCTGTGTCCCCCCCTCCCCTCCCCATCTCTCTCTCTTGTCCCCTCCCCAGGAAACGTCCCCCCCCTGGCCCTTGACCGTCTCCCCGCGCACCCTCCTCTTCCTCCTCACCTGGCCCTTCCTCACCCAGTGGCTGCTGCGCCGCTGGCAGGGCAAGGCGAGGTGACGCCTGTGTCCCCCCCACGCCACCGCTGGCCCCCCAAGAAAGAGGGGGGTGCGTGTGTGTGTGTGTGTGTGCGCCAGGATGTCACCGTCACGGGATCACACAGCCATGGGGTGGGGGTGGGGGGGGTGTCTCCCGCCGGCCGGGACCCCCCCACACCTTCCTCCCCACTTTGTCACCGCGCATCGCTGATTGTCACCGTCACTCTCAGGGTCACTGCGGGGTGCGGGATCGCCCCCAAATGGGATCCCTGGGAAGGGGGGGGGAGGGGGAAAAAAAGAGGGGGGGGGGTGTCCTCTTGCTGCCACGCACAGAGAGAGGGGGGACACGGGGGGTGGCAGTGTGTGGGGGGGTGACAGCCACCGTCCCCGTGTCCCCCCCCTCCATGAATCTTGAATTAAAGTTGCCTTTTCAATCTGCCCCCCCGGGGGATTCATGCTGCGGGGGGGGGGGCAGGAGGGAGGGGAGGGACACGGCCATCACCAAGGCCACCCCCTTGTGTCCCCCCCCTGTTTTTTTTTGGGGGGGGGGGGGGGCACGACTCTCCTCCCAGGTGGCATCGTGTCCCCATCTTTAGGGTCCCCAAGGCTGGAGGGGGGGGTGGCATCTCGGGGGCGAGGGGGGGGGGCCTTCGGCTGTTGGGGACCCCCAGCTCCCCCCCCTCGCCCAGAGGTTGCCCCCCTTCCCGAAAAAAAAAAAAAAAAGGGGGTGCGGTCCCTTTAAGGCGGCACTTCTTTCCCGCTCGGGTTTGTTTACATCTCCCTCCGCGCTCCTTCACTCATCGCCGCACCCAGTGCGGGATTCCTCCGCCCGCTTCCCCCCCTCCTTCCCCCCTCCCCAAAATTCCTGGGGGTCTCCCTCTCCCCCCCCTTCCCGGGCGGAATAAAAGGAAGGAATGGGGGGGGGGAACAACGATTCCGAAGCACATCCCCCTGGTTCTTCCGCGCTGCGTGGGGACTCCTTTTTGGGCCGCCCCACCGGTTCCCGGGTGGGGGACGCGCGGTCCTGAAGGTCGCCGGGCGCCACCCCCCTTCAGCCCCGCGTGTGGTACGTCCCGATCCCGCCCCTTCCCCTCCCTGATTGGCGGCGCCGCGCCATAATGACGTCCGGCTCGGCCAATAGCGGCTTAGCTCACTCCGGGTGGAGGAGGCGGGGCGCGACGGGTCGTCCCGCCCTCCGCGCTCGCCGATTGGCGGAGGAGACGGCCCCGCCCACCCGCTGTGGGCGGGGCGAGGCGTGCGGCGGGGCGTGCGGCGGGGCGGGGCGGAGCAGGGCGCCTGCGCGGGGCGGGGCGGGGCGCGCGCGGGTATATAAGGCGGGGGAGCGGGCGGGGAGCGGCAGTCGGGAGCAGGCGGCGGCGGCGGCGGGTGGTGGCGCGGGGCGGGGAGCGGCGGAGGGGGGAGGCGGCGGCGCGTGCCATGCGCGCGGGGGGGCGGGCCCGGCGGCGTTAACCCCTCGGCGACCGGTTATCGGTGACACCCCCTCCCACCTCCCCGGGGCCTGGGCCCCGCGCCATGGCCCGGGCGGCCTGAGGGGAACCGGGGAGTTGGGAGGCGGGGGGGGGGGGGAAGGCCCCATGCGGCGCTGGTAGCGCCCGGTCCCCGAGGGAATGGAGCCGAGCGCTATGGCCGACACGGCGCCGGAGCCCCGGTGCGAAGCGGAGCCCCGGTGCGAAACGGAGCCCCGCGGTGAAGCGGAGCCCCAGCCCGACGGCGGCGAGGCGGCGGCGGCCGACGGGGAGGCCGAACGGCTGCCGCCCCCCGGGGCGGAGGAGGCGGCGGCGGGCGGCGCCGAGGGGCGGCCGTCGGCGGGAGGAGCGGCGCGTCCCGGCCTGGGCCCGCGGTACCGGTCGTCGGTGGGACGCACCGAGGAGTGGCCGGTGAAGAAGAAGCACCGTCGGCGACCGTCGAAGAAGAAGCGGCGCTGGAAGCCCTACTCGAAGCTGAGCTGGGAGGAGAAGCAGCAGTTCGACGAGCGGCAGAGCCTCCGCGCCTCCCGGCTGCGGGCCGAGATGTTCGCCAAGGGGCAACCGGTGGCCCCCTACAACACCACGCAGTTCCTGATGGAGGACCACGACCAGGAGGAGCCGGACCTGAAAACCGGGCTGTACCCGCGGCGAACGGCCGCCAAGTCGGAGGACACGAGCGAGGAGGATTTTCTGGAGGAGGCGGCGGAGGAGGAGGACGGGGGCAGCGACGGGATGGGGGGGGACGGCAGCGAGTTCCTGCAGCGGGACTTCTCGGAGACCTACGAGCGGTACCATGTGGAGAGCCTGCAGAACATGAGCAAGCAGGAGCTGGTGAAGGAGTACCTGGAGCTGGAGAAGTGCCTGTCCCGCATGGAGGAGGAGAACAACCGGCTGAGGATGGAGAGCAAAAAACACGGGGGGGAGNGGGAGGGGGGGGGGTTGGGGGTGAAATGGGGGGGGTTTAGAGCAGCCTCAGGGCTCGCGGGGGGGTGGTTTAACAGGAGCCCGAGCAGCCCCGGGGCCCCGGGCATCGCCGCCGGGCTCAGGGCACCTCTGCCAGGGCTACTTGCTCCAGAGGCCGGTAGCCGCCCGCGCTGCCTTCCCCGCTGCCATGACATCACCGGGCACCGCGGGCGGCCGAGGGAGGCACCGGCACCGCCGGGAACGAGTCCCTGGGGAATCTCGCCCGGGATGAGCGACACCCAGCCCCGCGTCCGTCTGTCCGTCCGTCCGTCCCCCGCGCTGCTCTCCAGCCGCTTATTCCCCCCCCCGAACGGAGTGATTCCGTGTCCCACTGCCCGTGGATTTTCCGTTCCCCCCGTCCCGTGGGCCTGATCCCGTGGCCGGTGCTGCCCCGGTGCCCCGGGACGTCCTTCCGAAGGGAAAAACTTCAGGCAACAACCCGAGTGAAAGGCGGCTGTGACAGGGACGGCTGTTGCACCCCCAGGGTTCACGCTCCATCTTCTTACCCCGAACTTGTTATGTTTAACTCCTGGCAATAAATAATTTCATTTATCTGCAAATCCATTAACAATAAAACTTTAAAATCCCCTAAAAACCCCCTCTCCGACCTGCTCTGCCTCCACAAACTCTTCCCATTTTATCCTGTTCCGTTAACGAAGCCGAGTCTTCCTACGAAGCAGGTTTCCCCCATCCCGGCTGCGGGAGGCGTTCACCTCTCCTTGCGAAGGCTCATTCCGGCTCCGACACCCAAATTCCCCGTCAGACACGGCCCGACGGCACCCGGGGACCTTTGGAACCGGCGAGTGGGTCGGTAACGGAGCCACGTGCTGAGGAGCTCGGGAGGAGAAGAGCTGGATGCTCCTCCGTTTGAGAGGAACAAATAAAATCCCGAAGATCTCCAGAGACAAAGGTGCCACAGGTTGTCATGTGGTATCAAAGGGCAGCAATTAGTCCCTCCTGACCAGGAGGCAGCGCTGAGGGCAAGCACAACCCCGGAGGGCAAAGCCTTCGAAGCGCATCCCCTCTCCGGATGCCACCACTTTGGGCTTTCCCGGGTTGTCTGAGCCAAGTGGCCTTTATTCCGGCTGCTCCGGTGAGCCCAGGAATGCCGCCGGCACGGCAGCACCCCGACGGGGGCCGAGGGGTGGGGAGAGGGTCCCCACGGCTCCAGGAGGGCACGGCGGGCACCGGCTTTGCCACAAGGAGCCTGGAAGTGCAGGGCCTGGAGGGCGAAAGGGCTTCCAGCTCCCCCTCGCTGAGGAAAGGGCCACACTTCTGTCCCGGGGAGGGGGAGAAATGAGGGCACTAACGCAAGAGAAACGGGGGCTAAAACATCCCACCTGCGGTTACGGCCATTCCTCTTCCACGCAGTGGCCTTAGGACACAGCAGGCCGCTGGAAACACTGCTGGCTGCAAGAAAATAATTAAAAAAAAAAAAAAAAAGGAAGTAGTCCATCTTACCAGCCCGTTGGTGTTGAAGAGAAACCCCAGTCCCGGCCCCGATCACCGGCCGGAGGGACGGGGCAGCTCCGGGCAGCTCGTCCTCCCTCAGGGGGCAGGTCACTCCCTGGCGCAGCAATTAGGTCCTAAAATCCGTTAAACCCATCATTTTAATGTTCCAGGTTTTATAAAGCAGGGCCACGGCGCTGACGATAAGGGCTGCCGTCCTGCCTAGGACTCACCTTGCGCTAATTGCGTTGAACTTCATTAGCTTGCCATTGTGGGGGGGGGGATGTACTTACCGAGCTCACGGGGCCGTCCCGGTCCTTCTCTCACCTCGCCAGAGAAGTGGCATTTTGGTAAAAAAAGTGGAGAATCCGCAGCACAGCGAGCCCTGTGCCTGGGAGAGGTTTTGCAGCGCTCACCGAGGAGGCTGCTGCCGAAAAGCTGGTGGTTTTGGGTCCATCTGTAACACATCAAAGCCTGGCCGTGAGCGTCAGCCCCCGTGTGCGCCCCCCCTCCTGCTCCCACCCTGCAACAAACCCCCCTCCCGCAGCCCGGGAAGGTGTGAGGCCTGGAGTAAGCAAAACCCCGACTAGTTTGGCCAAATCAAGTTGAAATTAGATCTTTGGCTGCCGGGAGCACGGGAAGACCCACACGAGGATAAACCTCCCAGCTCTGGAAAGGCAGCAGTTTATAAAAAAAAAAAAACAACAAATCTTTGGAGTTCAGGACCTAATAAAGCAACGTGGGAGTCAAAACCTGTCAGCGGAGTCATTCCGACAAAGCACTTACTTCAAAAAAAATAAAAAGAACACCCGGTGCAGAAATGTAAAATAATCCCATTTTTAACTGGAAGAGTCCACATTTGACAGCGCAATCTGCACTTAAACCAGAAGCCTCCAAAATCTCACTGTTTTACATCTAAACCAAGTCCCGTTAATACCCGGGGATAAGCTGGCATTATCTGCCTTTTGCAGAGGGAAGGGAACGTGGCCGAGGCTCTTGCTTAAAGAAACTGGGCCTGTAACGCAACCGGGGGCTCACCCCGGGCTCCCCCAAACCTCACTGGGGAACCAAGCACAGGGACCATCAGCTCAAAAACTCCCCAGCACCAAGGTGTTTATTTAAAAAATAAGAGTTATTAAAAAAAAAAAACAAAAACACAAACCACACACAAGCTTTTTTTTTTTTTTTTTCTAATGACTTTGCACAGGAAAAAAAAAACCAACCAACCCTCTCAGTCACTTCCACGGCCCTCGCTCCCACCAGCCGGAGGAGTGGCTTTTATAACTTAAAGACAAGGTTCGCTCCAGTTTATTATCAGCTCGAAAAGTTACCCCTTCGGCCCTGGCAACAGGCAAACGCTTTTGTTTTTCCGTCTCTCCAAGCGCCAGAGCGGTTAATTGCTGCCCGGGCAGGCGAGGGGAGGCCATGTTAACTGCGATCCTCTGGCTCCGGCCGGGGAGAGCCCCCTCCGGGAACCCGGCCACGGTTCGGCTGAAACGTGTGAAACAAAGGATTAAATTCGAGGGATTTTCCCCACCCCCCCTCCCCCCCCACCGCCGTGTATTAAAAGGGTGTTGGGCGATGGCAGGGCGGACGAGGAGCAGCTTTCCCCCTTCCAGGAAACGTGTTTCCTAACCCAAATTTCACTTTCAGTATAAACCTGCCCCCTTCCCCCCCAACACTTCGCCGCTGCCGGGGGTCGGGCAGAGCCCAGCCCTGCGGGGAGCCGCGGCTGCGACGTTCAAATACTGTTTAAAGCGGGTTTTGCTAGAAAAATACTACACACACACCCCTCCCCGCACCTCCCCCCAGCGCTACAGGCGAGGCCGGAGCCGAGGAACCGCTTGCGAGCGGAGCCACCGCAGGAAAACCCGCGGAGGCCGAGGCGGGGAGGGCCGGGCCGGGCCTCCTCCCGCCCCACCGCGCACTCAGCCCCCCGGGAGAGGCCCCCGCGCCGCTCCAGGCCTCCCCGGCTCCAGACGAGGCGCTCCCGGCAGGGATAAGGCTTCCCCCATCCCCCGGAGCTCCTCACGGAAGGAGAGGCCGGTGGCGGGCGCGGCGCCGCCGCCCACCCGAGGGCCGGCGGGAGGAGCCGCGCTCCGCTGCCGGGGCAGGGAGGCCCGGCCGGGCCGCCCCGCGCTCCCGGCTCGGCGCCGCGGAGGAGCTCCCCCCCCGCCCCCGCCGGTCCCCGGCCGCTCACCGGCCCCGGCGGCGGGCAGCGCGGCCCGGAGCCGGCCTCCACACACACAAAATGGCGGCGGCCGCCGCTCCCCCACCGCCCGCTCGGCCGCCATAGCCAGCGCCTCGGCCCTGCCACCCTTCCGCCAATCAGGCGCCTCCGTGCCGCCGCGCGGCGGCTCGGCGGAGCCAATGGAAGCGATAGTCGTAGCGGAAGAGGCGGAGCGAGCCGCCCTCGCGGGGGGTTGTGGGGGCTGTAGTCCTCCGTCGCGGCAGGGCGGCGGGGAGCGGGAGGCCGCAGACTCACTGTCCCGTGATGCCGAGCGGCGTGTTGCCATGGCGACGGGCGGGGCCGCTCCGGGAGGCTGAGGGGGGCCGGGCCCCCGCCGCCGCCGCCGAGCGCTACCGGACCCGGCCGCTGCCGCGGGCGGGGGGACCCGGAGCCGAGGCCTCCCCCAGGCCCTGACGCAGCCGGGGCTTTGCAGGGCGGCCAGAGAGCGGGCGCTGCCGGCCCTCCTCGGGCTCCCATGAGCCTCTCAGTGGGGGCAGCGCCTCGGTTCGGCGGTCAGGGCCCGCCGGGCTCCGGGGAGGAGGTTTATGGCCGGGATAGAGAGACTGAAATCGGCCCCGGGTGCTGCTAGGCCCGGCCCGGCTCGGCCCGGCGGTGGCACAGGGGGCCGAGGCCTCATTCCTGGGGTGGCTCCCTGGCTTGAAGGGGTGACCCCAGCGCCCAGCGGGGTGCCCGGTTCACGGGGGGTGCCCGGTTCACGGGAGGGACCCCAGCCCCAAAGGGGGTTGCCCGGCTGGAAGGAGGGGGTGCCCGGCTGAGGGAGGGGGACCCAGCTCTAGGCCCGGCCTTCTGCTTCAACCATCTGGCGCTTAACCCTTTAACGCCCCCTCTCCTCCTTCAGCACCGTTCCCGGATGGCAATTAGCAGGCCCGGATGGCAATTAGCGGACACGTCGCCCCGTGGGGAGCGCAGCCCCTTCAGCCGGCGCGGTGAGAGCGGAGCGTCCTCGGGAGGTGCCGGTTCTCGCCCCCAAATCGCGTTCTCTGCCCAATTCCAGCCCTGCCTCCTCCTCCTCCTCCTCCTCCTCCTCCTCCTCCTCCTCCCCCTCCCCGGGCGAGCCGGGGCTCCATCTTGGATCTCAAGGAGAGGAGCGACCCAAAGAGCAAAGTCCATGAGGAGCTTTTCCAAGTGGGGATTTTTTCCCAAACCCCCCCCGTTCTTGCCTCTGGCGCCGGTCCTGCCCCTCGCAGGCTGAGCCGGGGCTGTCAGGGACAGGGGCTGTCGGTCTGGCAAGTACGTAAGGGAATCGTGTGTACTTTGGGGGTCAGGACACATAACGAGCAAAAATGAGCAAAAAGTTTTGTTTGCATAAAGGAAAAAATAAATAATAAAAGGCTGCTCATACAAAGGCAGACGTTTTGGACATTCCTTCCTTGGGAGGAAGCACAGGACAGGCAGGGCCCAGGCTGTGGCCCTCTGTGATTTTGGGGAAGAACGATGCAGGGAATCAGCCTGCGCGGCCACGTGAAGCTCTTTGAGTGAAGTTCTGCCATTACAGAAAGACAAAGTGGGTTTTTTCTGGGTTGGTGAACCCCAAAGTCACACACGCACACACACTCCTCCATGGTTTTTTATGGTTTTAGTGAGCGAGGGTTAATTGTGCTGAACATTCTCTGGCTGGAGGGTTGGTGTTGGAAACGGCCTGGCTGTTTCTGAAGGGAAGAGGGGCTGGGAAGGTGTAAAATGGGCCAAATCTTGGGATTTGGGCAGGGAGGAGCGGGACAGACCCACCTCTCCCGCTCTGTCTGTCCCACTATGACCCTGGGGACAGTGGGGGGCAGAACCCCCCTTTGCAGAGCCCGCGGGGGGCTGTGAAGGAGGCTGCTGCCTCCCGAGGCAGCTCCCTGGTGTCACCCCCGGTGTCACCCCCGGTGTGGGACCGGCTGTCCCCAGCCCCTCTGGGTCTCCCCCTGTCCCCGAGGGGCTCTGTGCCGGCAGCGAGCGGCAGGCCCGGGCTCGCCCCGCTCTGCGGTGGTGATGGCGATGGCTGAGACGGTGCCAGGGAGCGGAGGAGGAGCCCTGCGCCGCCCCTCACCTCCTCTGGGGGGTTCTGTCCCTGTCCCCTCCCTGTCTGGGAGACGTTGGGGGACAGGAGGGAGGCAGAGACACTGTCCCTGGGAGGTTGTTGCTCCTCGCACCGCCTCGGCCCACCCTGAGCTCCCAGTGAGCGGTGGGGTGCACCCCTGGTGCCAGCCCACCCCAAGGATCCCCTTTTGGGAGTTTTTCTGTGTCCGGAGTGAGGTTTCGGTAGCGGTGGCATCAGCAACTCAAGGACACGACAGTTGTCATCTCCTGCAGACAGGGTTTGACTCCCCAAGTGTCCCGTTTCCCAGGTTTTTGTGCCTTTAGAGGGTCAGACCCCAACGACAGCCGTGGGTATCCGTGTCATGGCCCCCCCCTGCCCGCTCCTGCCCTCCCCTTCCCTGCTGTTGCCCGCAGCACAGGCGGGGACGCGGAGGAGTTTGCCGGAGCAGGGGAACAGCCTGTCGTGCCGATAACCCACACCTCCCGGCGCCTTCAACTTATCTTTCAGCCCACGGCCGTCCCGCCACAGCCAAGCCACACACACTGGTGTGTCGAGTCTCCTCTGTCACTTCATGTCACATTTACCTTCGGGAGCAATGGTGAGGTTGCCACGTGATTGGATTTTTGGCCTCAGTGGCCCGCGGGGTCGCTGTACGGACCCGAAGGCGATCCCGCTCTCCCGGGTGCTCCATGAAAGCGCCGTCAATCCCGTCCCTGAGCCGCTCCGCTTGCCCCGGGCTGGAGGAACCGGTTCAAGGTCCCGGCGGTGCTGGGGGCTCAAGGCTGCACGGAGGAGCCGAAGCATTTGGCAGCCAACCCCACGCAGGGACAGGCCGAGCCCCGAGCTGCTGCCACCGGAGGTTTTTATGTTTTATAGCCCCATTTTTTATTTTTTTTTCCATATATTTGGGTGTTTTCCAGCCATGTTTTAGCCTCTGTGCCCTGGGGTGTCTGGGTCTGGGCACGGTCATCTCCCCATTGGCCACCCATGGGTCCTCCTGCCCTTGCTGGCACCCGAAAGCCTGGGTGCTGTCACCTTTTCTGCGCCTCTCGGGAATATTTTGGAGATGTGGGATGTTTGTACAACCCTCACCTTGCACAACTGGCCTCCCAGGCTTGGACAGACCCGGCTGGGTTTGCCCCCAGCCTCTGGGCAGGCTTTGCAGGGGGGGAGGAAGTGCCTCAGGCTGGATTTAAATCGGTGACATGGGGGGGGCTGTTTCCACCCAGAGCAGTTTTTGGGGCTGGATTTGCAGTCGGGGGGGGGGTTATCAGGCCGTAGCCCCGGGATGGCGCTGCCCCGGATGAAGCAGGGCTGGATGGGGCAGGGAGCTGCTTGTTGGGACCGGCCTGAGCTTGAGCAAAGCGCTCAGCGGCTGGGGCAGAGGTGGAGCGGAGGGAGCCCAAGGCTGGCAACCTGCAACCCCCCCTCGCTAGCCCAGCCCCAGCTCCCAGACCTGCCTCTCCTGGCAAACGGGAGCCGTGGGCAGCGCCGTGGCCGGGACACGCAGCCCTGCCTGGGGACAGCCTGCCTGCACCCTGCTGCTGGGTGCCCTCGGCAGCCCCTGGGTGCCCTCGCGTCCCCCCGTGGCTGTCCCCAGGGCACCCACAAGCCCAGCCTGTTGCCCCACTGTCACCTCAGGCTGTTTGCTCTGCTGTAGCTGACGAGAAACATCCCCCGGCACCGACATGGCTTTCCCACCCGCTCCCACAGCCTGGATGCCCAGTGCCCATCACCCAGCACCCCAGGACCCAGGTCTCAGCACCCACCATCCCAGCTCCCCTGCACCCAGCTCCCAGTGCCCAGAACCCAGCTCTCCAGCACCAAGCACCCTATCTCCCAGCACCCGAGCTCACAGTGACCCACACCCATCTCCCAGCACCCATCTCCCCAGTATCCACCTCCCAGTACCTGTCTCCCAGCAACCAGCTCCTCACTACCATCTCCCAGTATCCAGCTCCCAGCACCCGTCTCCCAGTACCTGTCTCCCAGCACCCAAATTCCAGTACCAATCTCCCAGCACCGGTCTCCCACCACTCATCTCCCCAGTAGCCAGCCACCAGTATTCATCTCCCAGCATCCAGCTCCTCAGCACCCATCTCCCCAGTACCTGTCTACCAGCACCCATCTCCTAGCACCCAGCTCCCAGTAGCATCTCCCAGCACCCAGCATCCAACTCCCCAGCACCCAGCTCCCAGCACTCGTCTCCCAGCACCCCTTTCCCAGCACCTATCTCCTAGTATCCAGGTCCCAGTACCAGCTCCCAGTACCCACCTTCTCAGTACCCAGCTCCCAGCACCCATCTCCTAGCACCCATCTCCCACTGCTCCCAGTGCTCCCAGTACCATCTCCCAGTATCCAGCTCCCAGCACCCAGCTCCTAGTACCATCTTCCAGTACCCGTCTCCCAGCACCCAAGTTCCAGTACCCAACTACCCAGTACCCATCTCCCACCACCCGCCTCCCACCACCCATCTCCCCAGTACCATCCCCCAGTACCCCTCTCCCAGCACCCAGCTCCTCAGCACCCAGGTCCCAGCACCCATCTCCCAGTATCCAGGTCCCAGTACCAGCTCCCAGGCTCCCAGCACCCAGCTCCTAGTACCATCTCCCAGTACCCGTCTCCCAGCACCCGACTCCCCAGTATCCAGCTCCCAGTACCCACCTCCCAGCACCCATCTCCCAGTACCCAGCTCCCATCTCCCAGTGCTCCCAGTGCTCCCAGTACGAAGCTGCCCGCCCCCGCCCCGAGCGCCGCGGGGCATCAGAGCCGCCCACGTGTGCCCCGCCTGGCCCCGCCCACTGCCCGCCTTGGCCCCGCCCACCCCCGGGACCCGACCCACTGGCCCCGCCCACCGCGTTGCGCAACGGCCTGGCCCCGCCCCGGCCCGGCCCCGCCCCCCCCCCCGCGCGTGCGCAGCCGGCCCCGCCCACGAGCGGTGCTGGCGGGTCCCGGAGGTGTCACCGGAGCCACCTCGGCCGGGTCCCCGGGGACACACGTGTCCCACCGGCCCTGGCACCCCCGTGCCCCCCGTGTCCCCATGTCATCTGCCTGTCCCCCCCTGGCCCCATGCTCCCCTGGGTGTCCCCATGTCCCCTGGGTGTCCCCACATGTCCCTGGGTTCCCACCAGGTGTCCTGTGGCTGCCCCATGTCCCCAGATCCCCTGGGTGCCCACCCACATCCTCCCTGTCCCCCCATGTGTCCCCAGGTCCCCTACGTGCCCCCCCCGCCGTGTCCCTCGATGTCCTCCAGGTGTCCCTGGACCCCCTCAGGTCTAATGTGGCTTCCATGTGCCACCATCCCTAGTGTCCCTCTGTCTCTTATGTCCCCCTGTGTGCTCCCATGTCCCCTGTGTCCCCTATGCCATCTGCATCCCCCCATCTGTCCCCTATGACCTCTGTGCACCCTCGTGGCTCCCATGTCACCCCCCCATCCCCAGTGTCCCCTACCTCTCCTGTGTCCCTTCCATGGTCCCCTGGTCCCCCTCATCCTCCAATTGCTCACCTCTGTCCCCGTGTCCTCCATGTGTCCCCATTTCCCCTGTACCCCCACATCCCATGTGTTCTCCATGTGTCCCCACGTCCCCTGTGCACCCCATGTCCCACACATCCCCATGTCATGGGGTTCTCCAAGTGTCCCCATGTCCCCTGTACACCCCACGTCATCCCATGTTACCCACGTCCCTTGTTCCCCCCATGCCCTCCATGTGCCCCCACGTCCCCTGTGTCCCCCAAGTCCCCTGTGGCCTCCATGTCCCCATGTCCCTCACGCACCCACGCCCTCCATATCGCCACGTCCCCCACGTCCCCACACACCTGGCCCAGGCTCCCACACGGAGCGCTGTGTCCCCAGACGATGGGGAGCAGGGATCAAGACCCCCCCCCGGGGTGACAGGGACCTGTCCTGTGTCCACCCCCCCACACACCCCAGGGTGATGGAGCCCATCCCTCACGCACGGTGGGATCACG
>QJSC01000227.1:150868-165211 GCA_003697955.1 Calidris pygmaea
ATTTTTTTTAAGAATTAATTTGATTAATTAATTAATTCTAGAACGCAGGAGAAGAGGACGTCCCCCGGTGGGTAGTGCACGGCTGGGCGTTTTGGATGGGCCACCTCCCCAAAAGCAAAGGTCTGAGAAAGGGGCCATGGCGGTCGTTAGTAAACGAGGCGCTGGCGGTAACGAGCTTCGTTTTGGAGGCTGGAAAACACCGAGGGATCTGCTCGGCCACCCCCGGAGCCGCTCGTTTGCCCTCGCTCCTTAAAAATCTTCCGGCTTTTCCAGCTGTTGGTCTTCAACTCCTGGGGATGCTCCGGGAGACGGGATCGAGGGGAAATTTGGTTTAGAGCTTGAAAATTAAATGTTGTTTTTCTGCGGGCTCGGGGGAGGCTGAGCCGGGCTCCGTTCCCGGGGGAATTAAGTGCTGGGAGCGGGATAACCACCGAGGAGCGGGATAACCACGGGGAGCGGGATGGGGGTCGGGGCTGGGGGTGGCCGTGCTGCCCCAGACCTGCGCTTGGCCTTGACCCCTTCATTATCCTCATGGATTCCAGGAAAAAAAATATATTTATGTCCGTTGGTGGCAAGAAGCTGAGTCTGGAGGGTGCCCCGGGCGGTGGCCTGTCACCGTGCGGGGTCACCCAGGTGCCCCGTGACATCCCCAGGGACTCCGGTGTCACGGGGTTGTTCCACGGATGCGACTCCATCCGATGGGTGAGGTGGGAAGCGGTTCCCGAGGGATTCACCCTCCAGCCGAGCGCTGGATCCCGGTGTGTCCTCGCAGGGACAGGGGGTGCTGCCACCCCCCCAACAGGTCCCCCACACCCCAAATCTTTTCCCCCCACCCCTCCTCCTGGCCTTTTTTTTTTTTTCCTGCTCATTTTTCCTGCTCGTTACCGGGACGAGCATCGGGCCGACACTGACATCAAGTGGCTGCTGGGATCCCTCGCATTCCCGGGCCGTATCCTGCCTCTCCCTGTGCTGGGAGCAGCCCAGCACCACCCTCACCGCCTCATCCTGCCCCGTTGAGGGGTTTGGGAGCCGTCGCCGGTGCTGCCGGACACCGTTCCCTTTGGATCCCCATCACCGGGATGCGGCCAGCCGCCGTCCCCCATCACCACCCCACCGCCTGTCCCCAGCCAGGCCATCCCCGTGTCCTCCTCCTGTCCCCAGCAGTCGATACCCCAGCGGGGTCGAGCCGAGCGCGCTGACGGCATCGCCCAGCCGGGAGCATCGGCCGCATCCCTCGCCCGCGGGGTGCGGGAGTGGGGACCCCCCCCCCCCCCGTCCTCCCGGCCACGGCACCCCCCCATCCCACCGCTCTGCCCCGCCGGCGGCAAGGTCACAGTGACGGGCGAGCGGTGAGGCCGCGGTGGCCCTGCCACTGTCACCCCGGTGCTGGGGACACTCCGCCGGCGGCCGTGGACTTTGCACGGAGCTTGGGAGCGGCTGGCAGGGACAGCAGGTAACAGCGGGGTGACACCCCCCCTGCTCTCGGCGGGGGGACGCGGGGGGGATGCTGTGACACGGGGCTCCCCACGGTGGGGGGGGGACGGACGGGTCTCCCCACGGTGCTGCCGCCCAACTGGTGGGTCTGGGGTCAGCTCTGGGAGGGAATCAGGGTGTTGTTCCCACTTTACAGCAGGGGAAACTGAGGCACAGCAGCACGCCGGGCGCCGCAGCAGCCACACCGTCCCGCTTTGCGGGGGGGATACAGGCTAGAAAGCCCCCTTTTTCCTCCACACCACTGGGCTCGGGGGCCCGGGGGAGTTTTGCAGCACCCCATTCCCCTTCATACCAGCCCCCCTGAACCCAGAGCCGAGCTCAGCCGGGGAAGCCCGAAGCCTGGGATGAGTTCCAGGGAGAGCAATGGCTCCGGCGGGATATTGGCTGCAGGTGGAGCTGGGGACAGGGGCTCAGGTGTGGGCGCTCAGCCCCTCTGCAGGAACCCACCCAGGGGTGGGGAAGGAGGTGGAGGTGTTGGGCTGCGGTGATTTAGCTCCCGAGAGGCCCCACGGTCTGGATACGTGCTGGGAAGGCTGAACTCCGCCGTGTAATGAGGTGCGTCAGGTCTCTGCAGGTTCCCCCCCCCTTGGGATTTCTGTGGGTGGGATCCCTCCTGGCGTCACAGAACCACGGTGCTGGGTGGGGTGTTGGGGGGTTTGACGCCGTGGTGCTGGGCATGGTTTGGGGAGGGCTCAGCGATGGGGCTGGTGGTTGTTTATCCCCCAAGTCCGGAAACTTTCCACTGGGAAGGAAAGGGAGGGGAGAGCCGGGGCTGTTCCCAGCACCGCAGCGGGAGGGATGCTCCCGGCTGTGCCCAGAGACAGCCCAGGACATCCCTGTGGTCCCAGTGGTCCTTGACCCCCACCATCGCCCCGTCCTCCCCCATCCAGCTCCCTGATGGCTCCACAGTGACCGGGAAGGACCAGGGACCTGCTGGTGGCCTGGGACGGGACCGGACGGTGACAGGTCAGTGCTGCTGCTCTTGGCTTGGGGTTTGGGTGCTGCCACCCAGCACCTTTGGGTGTCATCACCCTGTCCTCCTGGTCGGCGCGGGGAGGGGACGTGCGTGAGGAAACAAGTCCTTTGACCGAGAGAAGTGGCTTTTCCTGGGGATTTCCTGGCTGATGCAAGACGGGGCACGAGAAAAACATCAGCTTTGAGCCTGGGGCGCAATGGGAAAGAGGTTGTCCCCACCTGAGGAGGGTCCTTGCTTTAGAATTGGGTTTGGCCCCTTGCTGGGTCTCTTTGGGTCCATCGGGGTGTCAGCTCTCGGGTAGGACTGGGAGCGCGGGCGCAGGGGGACAGACGCCGGTGGTGTCCTGTGGCAGGGAGAAGGTGTGGAGCTCAGGGGAGCAGCTGGAGGGCACACACAGGCATCGCCTGCCCCAGCCCCCCCTGTCCCAGCGCGGGGGACGCATCCAGCACCCATCCTGACTGCGCCGGCACCCGGCCAGGAGCTGGTGGCACCACCATGTCCCAGGCAGAAGGTATGGCCGAGCCCTCAGTCTGTCCTGGGGGAGGCGCAGGCTTTGCACGGGGACCCCAGAGCTGGTGTCACACTTTCCCCCTGCCCCCCCTCCCCCCCAAATCCTCACCAGTCTCCGTCCCATCCTGTTTAATGGCCTCATTTTGCTGGGATTTTTGATCCTAACAGCACCTTTCCCCCAAACCCTGATTTGCAGGGTGCTGGCCTGCTCCAGGAGCTCTGGTGGTGGCAACCCCTGTCCCCATGTCCCCTCCCAAGTCCCATCTGCACCGTGTGTGTGGGTAGTTGGACCTGGATGGAGCTGGGGGGGTGGGGGGGGCACAGAGATAAAGACTGGAGGGGAAGCACAGGTCCCCAAAGCAGGAGGGACCCACACATGGACCATCCCGCTCCATCCCTCCCAGGAGGTGAGGAGACCTTTGAATACTGCGATGTGGTCATCAACAGCCAGGAGAAGGTTTCGGACGCGTACACGCAGCTGGAGAAGTTGGGAGAGTGAGTGGGGTTCCCATGTCCCCGTCGTTTGGGGATGGTCCATGGCTGTCCACGCGCAGCCATGGGTGGGATGCAGGGGGGTGGTGGTGGCTCCTCCATCCCTCACCCTCCCTCCGTCCCAGGGGAAAATTCGGGACGGTGTACCGGCTGCAGGAAAAAGCCACTGGCAAAATCCGGGCTGGGAAATATTTCCGGACGCGGACAGCTAAAGAGAAGCAGGTGGCTCGGGCTGAGGTGGAGCTGATGAACCTGCTGCATCACCCGCGCCTCGTGCAGTGCCTCGCCGCCTTCCAGGGCCCCGCTGAGCTGGTGATGGTGATGGAGTAGTGAGTCCGGGGGGCAGAGTCAAGTTTAGGGGTGGTGGGGACAGTGTTGGACTCTGTCAGGGAGCACTGAAGGTGGGGTGCTGGCATGGGGTGTAGGATGGATGGAGAGCCTGCAGAACCTGGAGGTATGGGTGCTGGGATGCTCTCAGAGTGTTGGGTTCCCTGGTGGGGCTTCTCCTTGGGGCTGGTAGACCTCAATAGGGTCCCCAGCCTTTGTGCTCCCCCAGTGTGGCAGGTGGGGAGGGCTTCCTGCACCGTGGGGTGCTGGCATAGGGTGTAGGGTGGATAGAGAACCCGAAGAGCCTGGAGATACAGGTGGTGAGATGCTCACAGAGTGCTGAGTCTACATTCCCTGGTGGGGCTTCTCCTCCTTGGGGTTGGTAGACCCCAGCGGGGTCCCCAGCACCTTGTCCTCCCCCAGCGTGGCAGGTGGGGAGCTCTTTGAGCGCATCGTGGACGATGACTTTGAGCACACGGAGCCCAGCAGCACCCAGTACATGCGGCAGATCCTGGAGGGGCTGCAGTTCATGCATGGCCAGGCTGTTGTCCACCTTGACCTCAAACCCGAGAACATCGTCTGTGTCAGCCCCAGCAGCCACTGGCTCAAGATCATCGATTTTGGCTTGGCGCGGAAGCTGGGTGAGCGAGGAGGGGGGTCCTGGGGTACCAGGGCAGGGATTGTCACCGTCACAGGGACACGATCCAGCTGGGCATGTCAGCAAGGAGCTTGGCACCCTCCTGCCCATGCCTTTGGGACGGGCAGCCCTGTGGCACCAGATCAGAGCCCTTCCTGGTGACTGTAAGATGCTCTGGGGAAACCTGCACGTCCCCAGCCCTGCCTCTGAGGTGGGGACCCCCAAGACCTCCACCCTGAGGGTGCCTGGCACCCCAACATACTCTAGGAGATCACCAAGAGCTCTGATGAGTCCTGGAGGGGGGCAGCTCCACCTGGATGCACGGCTTCACTCATCCAGCATGAATTGGAGTGCTGCTGGGATAACCCAAGGAGATCCCAGTTGGACACCTGCCCCATGGTTTCCATCTTCTCCACAGCTCCAGACACCCCCGTGAAAGTGTTACATGGCACCCCTGAGTTCATGGCTCCAGAAGTGGTTGCCTTTGAGCCCGTGGACTTCTCCACAGATATGTGGAGTGTTGGTGTCATCTGCTACATCCTGTGAGTGGCCTCCTGGGGACAGCAGGTTGGGCTGGAGGGGGCTGAGCTGTCACTCATGTCCTTGTGTCACCTCTCCAGGCTGAGTGGGGAGTCACCCTTCCAGGGTGACAGCGACATGGAGACACTGAGCAACATCACAGCTGCCCAGTGGGAATTCGAGGAGGAGACCTTCTCAGAGATCTCCCAGCAAGCCAAGGACTTCATCAGCCAACTGCTGCAGAAGGACCCCCGGTAGGACCCTGGGGGGTGGCTGTGGGGTGCCGAGCTGGCGTTTGGGGTGCCAATGAGGTGGGCAATGAATGGGGTTGGCAGAGGGGATGCTCCATGGGGCTGTGCTAGCAGATGAGGGTCTGAAGGTGGAGTAGCCCCCCACTTGACGACCCCGTCTGCCCCCAGGCGCCGTCTCTCCAGCGCGGGGTCTCTGCTGCACCCCTGGCTGCAGCAGCCCCAGCCCAGCAGCACCAAGGCGCTGTCGAAGGAGAGGATCAAGCAGTTCCTGACTCGTCGCAAGTGGCAGGTACCTGGGGGAGGATGACGAGGACGTGGGGATGGGGATGGCTCTGGTGGGGCTCACTGCTCCTTCTCTTCTCTCCAGAAAACAGGCAAAGCTCTGCTGGCCCTCAACAGGTTGACCCTGCTGTCCCAGAGCCCGGAGAGGAAAGTGTCAGAGGCTCAGGATGAGGAAGGTGATGGCCCCTGAAGTTTCATCCCCCAACACACCCCCTCAACCCATTCTCTCTGCTCTGCCATCCCCAACTCGTGCTCCTGGGCAGCTTCCCACACCTTGGCTCCAACCTGTCCTGGTGCCACTAAACACCCAAGCATGTCCCCATTGCTGCTCCAGCTTCAGTGCCCCAAGGTCCTCTCCATCCCCAGCCCCAAGAGGAAATCTTTGATGCAGCCTTGGAATGGGCATATCCTGCTCTGTGGGGCTGAGAGCTGTGTGTGACCCACATCTCGGGGATCCAGAGCTGATCCCCCCAGGACCTGGCCCACCGGCACCACACATGTTCCTCCAGCAGAGGAGGGAGGCAGAACTCCACCAGCTCCTCACCCTTCCCTCTGTCCCTCTGCCCACAGACCTGGGCTGCAGCCCGGAGGAGGACCAAGCCTCGGGGTCTTTGCTCCAACGAGGACCCAGCTTCTCGGAGCCGCTGACGAGCCCAGAGGAGGAGGAAGGTGGGAGCACAACAGCCACAGGGGAGGCAGAGAGCAGCGTCAGCGTGCCAATGCCACCCCAGACCACCTAGAGCTGCTGAAGAGGGAGGAGCAGGGAGAGATGGTGATGAAACCTCCTCCAGCAGCTCACGTGGTGGCAGGGTAGACCCAAACCCCAGGGCTCCTCTCCTCTCAGTGGGCTCTGGTGCCCCACGGTGTCCCACGTCCCAGCAGGAACCAGTGCTCCTGTCTACGTCATCACCTGGTGTAGAGCAATAAAGTGCTGAGAATCTCTGCACTCCCTGTGCCACTCCTTTTTCCCCAAAAACTCGCTGGGAGGGGTGGGAAAGAGCTGCCCAAGCTGTGTCTACCCTTTTGTAGCTGGCACCAGGCTCGGCCATCACCCTTGTCATCTCCAGGAGGGACGCTGGCCCTGGGACTGAGTGGCAGCTCTAGCAGCAGCCCTGGTGACCCTTGTTTTGAAGTGTCTTCCCTCATCATCGAGGAGGGGGGGCTGGTGTCATGTCCTGACCCCACAAGCAGGGTCACCCTCACAAGGGTGAGCCCTGGGGCCTCTGATCGCTCCCTTTCTGGGCCAACTCTGGTGCCAGTGGGGCTAGAAGGAGCCCAGAAACCACAGTGTGACCTCTAACTTTCTCCTAAGGAGACAGCTTGGCAGAAATTGGGGTTTGGGAGCCCCTCTCCTTCAACAAGAAGTGCACATACTGGTGCCTGGGGTTGTTCTTCCCCAGTATGTGCTGGGAGATGCCCAGCTGGGAAACAGCTTGGCAGAAATGGACCCTGGGGGTCCTGGTGGACATCAGGTTGACCATGCTCCAGCGATGTGCTCTTGCTGCAAAGAAGGTGAATGGTGAATGACTGTATTAGACAATGTATGACCAGCAGGTGGAGAGAGGTGATCCTTCCCTTCACTCAGTCCTCCAGGTGTGGCCTCACCAGTGCTGTGTCATGTTCTGGGCTCCCCAGTACAAGAGAGATGTGGACAAACTGGAGAAAGTTCAGCCCAGGATGGTGAAGGGGCTGGAGCATGTTACCTATGAGGGAAATGTTACCAGCATGTTACCAGCTGAGGGAGATGGGACTGTTTAGCCTGGAGAAGAAAAGATTTGGGGGGGGATCTTATCAATGTATGAGGCCTGTGTGACCCTCGTGAAGTTCAACCAGGCCAAGTGCAAGGTCCTACTCCTGGGTTGATGCTGAATGGATCATCCATTCTCCGCACAAATCCAGGCTGGGGGGAGAATGTCTGGGGAGCAGCCCTGAGGAGAAGGCCTTGGGGGTGTTGGTGGGTGAGAAGCTCCACACGCCCTGCACCCTGGGCTGCATCCCCAGCCCCGTGGCCAGCAGGGCCAGGGGGGGATTCTGCCCCTCTGCTCCGCTCTGGGGAGACCCCCCCAGTGCTGCCTCCAGCTCTGGGGCCACCAACAGCAGAAGGACATGGAGCTGTTGGAGCGGGGCCAGAGGAGGCCCCGGAGATGCTGGGAGGGCTGGAGCCCCTCTGCTGGNTTGACCCTGAAAGAGGGGAGATGGAGCTGAGATGTGGGGAAGAACTTGTTTGGTGTGAGGGTGGTGAGAGCCTGGCCCAGGTTGCCCCGAGAAGCTGTGGCTGCCCCATCCCTGGAGGGGTTCAAGGCCAGGTTGGAGGGGGCTTGGAGCAACCTGGTGTGGTGGGAGGTGTCCCTGCCCAGGGCAGGGGGTGGCACTGTGGAGGCTTTAAGGTCCCTTCCCACCCAAACCATTCCATGATTCTATGACCCAACACAGAGCTGTGTTCTAGAACTCCTGATGCTCCCTTCACTTGAGCACAGCAAAGACACACTGCTGGGCTCACGCTGGCAAAGGCAGTCACCCAGGGACCTGGAGCTGCAAAATATGATGGTAAAGGGGAAAAAAAAGTCTTCCTCCAGCTACTGTGGAGAGCTGGGCAGTGGGTCGTCCTGCTTGGAAGTCATTGCTGATGGGAGGAGAGGTAAAGGGCAGAGCTGGAGAGAGATGAAAGCCAAGGAGCTGGTAGAGTTCAAGAGGTAAAAAGATCTCGCCATCCCTGGAGGGGTTCAAGGCCAGGTTGGAGGGGGCTTGGAGCAACCTGGTGTGGTGGGAGGTTTCCCTGCCCAGGGCAGGAGGTGGCTTTAAGGTCCCTGCCAACCCAAACCATTCTGTGACTCTATGAAACACCTGAAGGTTAGGTTGCACAGAGGATGGAAACAGGCTCTTCTCCGCGGTGCCCAGTGGCAAGGACCAGAGGCCGTGGCCACCGACTTAAACGCAGGAGGATCCAACTGAACCTCAGGAAAGGCTTTTTACTGGTGATTGCCCAGTGAGGTTGCATGATCTCCATCCTAGGATATAATAAGAAAGTGTCTAGGGGTAGTCCTGGGCAACCTGTGCTGGAGCAGGGACATGGACTAGGTCGTCTCCAGAGGTTCCTTCCTCAGCCATCCTGTGTTTCTGTCAGAATCTACCTCCTGTTGAAGCTGGGCTCAGGGCTGCTCTCCCAGCACTTGCTGGAGCTGGAGGGCTGGTGAAGGTCGGAGTGGTCCAGCTCTGTGCCTCGGTGTGTCCGTGCCAAATAACGCAGAGCTGAGGCACAGTTTCAGCCCTTCTTCCTCTTCTTCCTCCTCCCCTGCTGGGCGAGGCCACCAGGGGGTAGGAGGAAAGTGTTGTTTTTATTAAACAGAACTGAATCCGCCCACTCTCACAGCCACCGCGGGGCCAGACGGCTGAGAGCTCTGGCTGGGATCACCCACGGGATGTGTGGGACACCAGCCATCAGAGCTGCTGCTGGAGCGGTGGTGACAAACCCGGTTTCGGATAGCTTACTGAACCCTCTCGGAAGCTGATGGCCACCACGGCAGGAGGTTTCCGTATCAGGATCTGGCATCCTGCTGCCTCTGGAGACGGAGAGAGCAGCCGGAGCGCCTGCGGTCCCTTGGCTGGGGGACTTCATGGCTCTTATCTGCTCTTCCCCGGGGCTAACCAGGGGGGATGCTGTCACCCTCCTGTCCTGTTTTTGTGGCATCGCCTCTCCAGCTGACAAGGGTTTATCAGCGCTCAGGTCTGGCTTGAATTCTTGTGGCAAAATCCCGTTCCTGTTAATGACGTCCATGGCTGGTGGCTGCTTCTGGGTCCATCTCACCACGGGAAGCAGGAAGCTGCTGCAGTGTGGCAGAGGGATAACATGCTCTGCTTGGTGGTCTCTTCTGGTGCTGGAAACAGTAGATGCAACTTAAGAAGGAGCTTAATTTGAAAGCTGGTGCCCAGACCTACAGCTGGAGCGTGGGGAACCCTTTGAGAGACCCCCCCCCCCAACGATGGTGAGGCCACCTTGATGTTTTCATTGCTTGGGATGCTGTAGATCATTCCTCACAGGGTTTGACCATGGCTCTTTAACGGTCTGGTGAGACATCTCCTGAGAGAGCTCACACTCTTCCTGTTCCTCCCATGTTTTCAGCGGGAGAAGTGGGTTCACTGCTCTAAGTTGGAGGAGAAGCTCCTTAGAAACAAATAAACAAACAGAAGTATTCCATACTCATTCCTTGGCATTTGTTTTCCCTTCCAGAGTAACAGAGGGACGCTGAAGATCTCCTCTGCTACTCTTCTCTGGGTGTTCACACACATCGTATCCTAATTTTTATCCGTTATTTATTCTGTGTTTTCCTCGTTACACAGGCTCTGAACTCCCAGGCGTCCCCCGGGAACCGAGCCGAATGCCTTCAAGCTGCAGATGATAAGCAAACACCAGGTTACGTATAATCAATCCCTTGATGAGCTATTTACCATGTGACATTACCAAAATATTTCTGGTCAGGAACTATGTTTATCTTCCTCTGTTTTCCAAACTACTCCCAGCCCTGAAAATCCATGTCCCAGGACTCCAGACATGAGCTTTCTCTCTCTGATCCCGCAGTTTACTCCGTGAAAATTGATTTACCTACAGAAGGAGATGATTTACCTACAGAAGGCCCACGTTTCTTCTCCTTCCATTTTTTTCCTCGGGCTTAACGCATCAAAATGTGCGCTTGAGAAAGCGATGGGCTAAATGGAGAGTGGAGTTAAACCTGGAACTCATTACGGCCACCGAGAAATTCAGCAGCACCGAAAATAGAAATCCAATCTCAGCACCTCGGAGACAAAGGAATTAAGATCTTCATCCTTCCATCAAGAAAGACTCTTGGGTTGACCTTCACTTCAGCTGCACGACTTCAGAGAAGGTCTTCCAAGCAGAAATCCTCCATTGAGGCGGAGAGGGAGAGCGATGCCCTTGGGGAACCTTGAGAAATGGTTCCCTCCTTGTCTCAGGTGCCCCCATGTCCAGCCCCACGGAGGTACGTGAGGTGGGGTCCAAATACCCCACAGCTCCTGGATATTAACCCTTCAGTGACAAGTTATCTTGATAATCTTGGGTTTATTTTGGGCTGGACAATTTAGGTCTAGAAATGCTTTTGGGGGTGAGGTTATATTACCTGGGGAGCTCTAGCATCAAGAAATAGTATTTTTTTGTGGACCTGCAAGTTCAAGCGAAAAAAACCCAGAAGAGCACAATGTCCTGCTTGAGTGTTTTCCAGCGCGTTTAAATCAATTAAGAAAACAAACCTAAGTCTGAAGTCAACCTTAATGTAAAAAAAAGAAAACAAAAAAAACCCATATATGTATAAATTAGCTCTGAGCACACACTGAAGATGATGATTTGAACACGTCATTTCTAGAATGCTTTTTTAAGGATGATTATAGGAAGGAGTGAACAGCCACCACGTAATTTGAATTGTCAGATAAAAGCCCTCATGTATCACAGGTCAAGCACCAGAAAAGTGGTGCTTCTCAAGCACCAGAGAAGACAACGATAGTACAAGGACTTGGTAGCAACAGATGAAAGGCAGCTAAATGAAGACGGAAGCTGTAGGTGATGAAGGAACATCAGTAACACCCGAATTGTGACGCACCTGACTCTCAGCAAAGCTCCCCGAGGAAAGGGGGGTGTCCTCACCTCCCAAAGGGGATGGCTGGGTCCTGGCCAGGCTCGGGGAGGAGGTCAGGAGGCTCTTTGTCATCACTGGAGCTCAAGAACCATCACCCCAAGGTGCAGCGCCCAGGACGGGCCATGCAGGGCTGGCCCAAGAGAAGAGCAGAGTCCAACCAAGATGCTCTGGTTGGTCTACCACCTCCAGAGGCATCTCAGTCTGTGGGGTTGAGATGAGTGGTGAGCGGGATGCTCCCCCGAACTCATCCTCCTGGTACCGCTGGTGCAAGGACCACCACATCCACCCTGCATCAAGGACCTCCAGCACTGAAAACCAGGAGCTCCAACAGAAACCCCAGGGCTGAGGTCCCTCTTTGCAGCTCAGTGCCATGTCTGTGGGGATCAGCCCAGCCCCAAATCTCTCGTGGAACATCTCCCCGTGCACAAAGGGCCACAAACCCTGTCCTTCCTGGTGCACAGCCCCCATTTCATGCCCAGCTTTAATGGCCTTTATTCCACCATTGCAGCCCTTGCCATGGCCAGGAGATGGTACCATTGGCCTTGTCCCTGCTTCTCCTGGGCAGGGAGAGCCCCAGCTGTCCCTTGTCAACCCTATCCTGCCCAGCTCTGCCTGCTGCTCTGATCACACTTGCCCTTGACATGGGACATCCCACTCCAAGTCAGGAGGGACCTGGTGGGACCGTTGAGATCTGGCCTGTCCCAGAAGGCAGTGTGGGACTTGTCCTACCACCACCAGCTCGGGCCTCACTGGGTCTCCTGGGTTGGGATCTCCACTCCTGCCCTTCACTCTCAGGCTGGGATCCCAACCCTGGAGCTTCCTACTAGGGAAGGTCCTTGCACCATTTTCCAGCTGTGGTCAGGAAGGTGTTGCCAACAGGAGTGTGGGTGCTGTGACAGCTCCCGGATTTCACCCCAGCATCTGGGCAGGATGCTCATGGTGGGGTCCAGACCTTGGGGTCCTCACAGACCCCTGCCCCATAGCACGGCCTGTCTCCAGCATGGACAGCTTTGGGTGAAAGCCCTGGTCCTCACACATGGTCCTGGTGGCATCTGCCCTCCTGGACCCACCTTTGGGACAGTGTTGGGGTGGCCTTCCCCGTCCCTGCAGAGGGTCACAAACCAGGAATGGGGAATTAAATGCAAAATATTTAATGAACTGCTGAAATATTTAACAAAACGAAGAGATTTCAGCTGCTAAAACTGAGCTTTGGAAAATCAGACCGAACCCAAATGTGGGTGACCCCGATTTCGGTGCCGCTGAGCTGCCGGCGGCTCCTCTCCAAGCTCCCAAAAGCCCTGGAGATGATGGGGAGGACACACTCCTGGTGCGTCCCCCGGCTGGGATTTGGGGTTTGCGGAGGGCGGGAGAGGGTGGTGGAACAGGTCCGGCGCGTTCCCCCGGTCCCTGCGGTGCCGAGCGCCCTGCCCCGGCACCACGGCAGGTCCTGCCGAACAGGAGGTGCCACCAGGAGCTGGACGGACGCGGTAACACCAGCTTCTGGCCCCGGGGCCGTGCCGGGGGGTGCTGGACCACGGCGGATTCCGGGGGTCCCATCTGGATCCATCCTCCCCCCATCCCTCAGCAGGTCTCTCCTTGAACCCTAAATCTTGGCAAACCGTGGCAAATCTCATCAAATCTCACCAGATCTCAGCAAATCTCATCAAATCTCACCAAATGTTGGCAGATCTCGTAAAATCTCACCAGATCTCAGTAAATATCTCCAAATCTCAGCAAATCTCATCAAATCTCACCAGATCTCAGTAAATATCTCCAAATCTCACCAAATCTCACCAGATCTCAGTAAATCTCTCCAAATCTCACCAGATCTCAGTAAATCTCATCAAATCTCGCCAAATTTTGGCAGATCTCATCAAATCTCACCAGATCTCTGTAAATCTCTCCAAATCCCAGCAAATCTCATCAAATCTCACCAAATCTCATCAAATCCAAGTAAATATCATCCAATCTCACCGGATCTCAGCAGACTGAAGCGCTTCCCGTCCTGGCAGCGGTTCAGAGCTCCGGTCACCGGTGCCGGCGCGGCAGGACCGTGGGGTGGGTGTGTGGGTCCTTGCCCCACGCGGGCAGGGAGGTGGCAGGAGCTGCGTGTCCGTGGGGTGGAAGCGGCTGCCACGTCCCCAGCCACGTGTGGGGGACGCTCTGCTGAAGGTTGGGATGCTGGGGTCCCCTGGGAGAGCCGGTGGTCTTTATCCTGGCCCGGCCACAAAGCAGGAGCATCCTGGGCCATCAGGGTCTGTCCCTCCCCATCGTGGCGCTGGGTGCGTGTCCCCACCCAAGGACCCCCCCCGACCCGCTGTCACACACTCCGGAGGTCCCCTGCCCAGGGATGCGATGAGTTTGCTCAGCCTCAGCTCTCCCTTCGGTGGTGGCCGAGGTGGGGAGAGGGGAGGGAGCCCAACACCCCCCCGGCTGCCCCCCCCAGCTCCCATCTGCCCCCTGAAAGAATGAAATGGAGCAGCAGAATAAAATTGATAGGTAAATTAAAGAAGCAGTAAAAAAAAATAAATAAGATTTAAAAACTGAAGGTAAAATAAAATAATAAAATTAAAATTAAAACACGATAAAACATAAGTAAATAATAGATAAGATAAAAAAGTAAAATAAATAAAGAAAATAAAGTACAATAAAATACAAGTAAATAATAGGCAAGATTAAAAGAGAGNAAAAAGCCCTCCAAATAAAAGAAAAATGCAAGTTTTAAATAAGGAATTGGACAAAATGAGAGTAAATGAAAATAAAGTAAGGTGAGGTAAGATAAAATGAAATGAAATGAAAATGATTAAAAAAATGAAATGAAATAAAATAAAATGAAATATAATAAAATAAAATAAAATGAAAAATATTTTAAAATAAAATAAAATAAAAATATTTAAAAATATTTAAAAATAAAATAAGGTCAAATAAAATAAAAGAAAATGAAAAACATTAAAAAATAGAATAAAATAGAATAAAATAAAATAAAATAAAGTAAAATAAAATGCAATAGGCTGGGCTAAGGCAGGGCACAGGGCCCCCCCGCGGCGGGGGCGGCAGGTGCCGGGGCCCCTCCCGCTGCCGGAGCCCAGCCCGCCGGGGCGGGGGGGGCCGGGGGGGGGCGGTGTTCACGCCGCGATAACGCCCCGGCCCAAGTTGCGAGCGCCCGAGAGCGGCGGCGGCGGCGGCGACGCGGGAGGGGAAGGACCGATT
>QJSC01000227.1:166137-184572 GCA_003697955.1 Calidris pygmaea
GGGGGGTGGGGGGAGAAAAAAAAATAAATTCCCTCTTTAAAAAAAATTCCCGCTTTAATCCCGGTGGGAGACGGAGCCTGTGCCGAGCCCCGCAAAGCTCCGGCACGCCGGGATCTGCCGGGTGGGATCCTCCAGCCCAGCCCCCAGCCCAAATTATTGGGAAGCGTTTTAATCTCCTGGCGTTCCTAAAAGGAGGATTATTCGGGGACGGCCGCCGCCGGCAGCATCGGCTCGGCGCGGCCGCGGGGGGATGATGGCGAAGGGCTTGGGGACCCCGAAATCTCCGCCGAGGGGGCTTTGCCGTGGGGCGCCCGTGGCCGGGGGCACGGAGGGGGTGAGCGGGGTGGCAGGGGCCGCGGTGGGGGCCGGGTCCCGGGGTGGCGGTGGCAGGAGGGGACGGGTGGCCGGGGAGCTTGGGGTGCTTCCGCCGCGGGGCCTCAGGAAACGGCGCTTTCCGCCCGGCTGGGTGGTGGCAGGTTGGACACCCTACTCTGAAAAATTAACGGAAAAAAGGGAAAAAGGGTGCTCCAGGCCCTCGTTGCCACCTGGGCCACCTGCATCCCCAGGGAATAGCCCTTTCCCGGGAGCCGGAGGGACGTGGGGGGCACCCAGGGGGCTGGGTTTTGGGTCAGACGGGAACCGGGCGTCTTGTGAAATCCTCTGTCCCAATCTCGCTTCCTCCTCTGGCAGGTTCCCTTCCCCCTTGTCACGGCCAGGGGGGCAGCGGGACCCCCACGGGGACGGGGATGGGGGGGGCTCCTTCCACCCTCACCCACCTCAATCCACGTTCCTTGACTCCGGGTTCAATTTTTCCACCTCCCGAGATGAGTGATGGAGCAGGAGGTGATGGGTTGGGAATCTCCCGCTGGGGCACGAGCCAGATCCAGCACGTTGCCATGGCTACGGGGATGCTGCGAGAGCACCTCAGGCCACACCAGTTTGGGGCCTGGATATCCCAAACTGGGAGAGCTGGTGGGGCAAAGCCTGGTAGAGGAGCCAACGGCGGAGCCTGGGGGATCCAAACTGCCACCGGAAAGGGGACGGATAAACCCCTCACATGCCAAAAAAATGGGGAATTTAGGCTTAATTCCCCAAAAGTTGGCTTTTTCCCAGCTAGGGCACCGTGGCAGATGCCGCTTTGGCAGGGCCATGGGAGGGTTGTCCCAGTGCCAAGTGGTTTGGGATGTGCCGAGGTGGCTTTTGGGCTGGAGCGGAGGAAGGGGAGCACCTCTGGGGCCGGGATGGGGATGCTCGGGTGCTCCCGCTTGGAGGGGCTGGGATTTTTTTTTTCCCCCTTTGCATGTCAGGAAGGAGCAATCAGGAATGTGGAAATGAACCTGTGGGTCCAGGGTGTGGTGGAGGTGGAGCTGGGAGGTTCTGCTGGATCTGGGGACGGTGGCTGGTGGGGACGGTGGCTGCTCCGTCCAGGAGGTTTTGCTGGCGGGGGCTTTGCTGCCGCTTCTGTGGGGCCTGGAGGAGAGAGCGGCAAACGTCACTGCTGCAGATGTTTGCAGATGTTTGCAGATGTGCTGCTGGCCCTGACGGTGGGACCGGTCACCAGCCAGCCCCGGTGTTGACCTTGGGTCAACTGGGAAAGAAAATGAGTGCCCAGCTTTTCTGCTGGATGCGTCCCCAGGCCGGTCCCGGCACAGTGGCCAGGCCCAGCTGAGTGTCATGGGGGGTGTCCCCACGGGGGACACGTGTCCTGGGTGGGAAGGGAAGCGGCCTGTGAGCTGGATCCAGCCCTGGCTGTATGAGGAGAGCATCCCGGCGCAGGGATGTGTTCCGCCTGGATGACTGGATCAGGCCCTGGCTGAATGAGGAGGGTGCTCTGGTGTGGGGGGGTGCCCTGAGTGGCTGGATCAGCCCCCCCATGCCTGGATGTGTCCCTGGGTGCTGGCTCAGAAGAGCATCTCAGCACAGGGGTGCCCCTGGTTGCTCAGATCCATCACTGGATCCTGGCTCAGGAGGGCATCCCGGTGCAGGGATCCCCCTCAGATGTCTGAATCCATCCCTGGATACTGGCTTGGGAGAGGATCCTGGCACAGGGATGCCCCTGGATGCCCGGATCCATCCCTGGGTGCCGGTTCAGGAGAGCACAAGATGCCCCTGGATGCCCGGATCCATCCCTGGGTGCTGGCTCAGGAGAGCATAGGATCCCCCTGGATGCCCAGACCCATCCCTGGGTGCTGGCTCGGGAGGGCACCCTGGCCCAGGGACCATGTGCCATGCGGGGCGGGCAGGCAGCTGGCAGGGACATGGACACGGTGGCTGGATCAGGCTCGTCTCCCCCAGCCTGTGCCATGAGCAGCTTCTGCTTCTTCCTAAAATAGAGCCGGGAGCAGCAGGCGGTTGTGGCTGCCCGTCCCTTAGCCCGCTCCTCGCCATCCTCACGGCAGGATCTGGCCATCAGCAGGGACACATCTGCTCCTCCACCAGCCCGTTGCTGCCTGGCACCTGGTGGGTTTGGGACCTGGCCACATCCAGGGACTCGCTGGCTGGTCCTGGGAGCATCCCCCAGCTGGTTGGGAGAGCCCTGGGTGGGCCTGATCCTGAGAGGTCCCCGGCGCTGAGCCTCGAGGAGAGGCTGGAGGAGGGATGTGGTAGCAGTTGGGGGTCTCTGGAGGGGACACCAGTGGGGGGGCTGGCACTGGAAAGCTGGGCATGGCCCCCACTCCCTCGGATGGGAGCATCACGCTCTGTGGCCACGAGGGATGGAGCACCCAGGATTGGTGTGGTCCATCAGCCACCAGCCCGGGCACTGGGTGACGTTAGTCCTTCTCGTGGCCAACCGGTCAGTGGAAACCCCTAAATTGTCATTTTGGGGCTGCTCCAACCCCTTCCCTGCGGCGGGCAGGGCTGGTACCCGATGTCCGGACGGGGATGCTCTCCTGTGCCACGTGCCATGGAGGCTTCCCATCTGTAAGAACCCGACATCTGACCTCGTTTGTGTCTTAATTGAGCCCCTGGAATCATTTCGAACCCCCTCCCGGACCAAAAATTGGACCGGGACCTAACGCCATCCCCGCTCCCTGGATGCGCGTCCCCCACCTGCCCCAGAAAGGACGCTCCCTGGGCTCAGCCCCGTTTTCTCTGGGGCCCGTCGCTGTTTGTGCAGAGCAAACGCTTCCGCAAAGGACGCTTTGAATGTTGTTTTTTTGGTGTGTGCTGGGGGTTTGGTGCAGAGCCCGGCTCCGCTCGCGTGCGGAACAAAAAGAAGGTGTCTGACGCCCAAAATAACTCCGTCCCCTCCCGTCGGCAGCTGCGGGTGCTGCGATACCGAAAGGTCTTCTCGGCCTGGAAAGTGATGTCGGTGCTGCTTCTCCTCCCCCCAGCCTTGGGTTTCGGTGCAGGGGAGAGCTCGGCTCAGCCCCCGGCCGGTGTGGGCTGAGATGGGGGGGGTCCCATGAGCTGTGGGGGTTCCATGAGCTGTGGGGGGGTGGGGTGGCACCGTGGGCTCCGTGACACCTCACATCTCACTAGGGTTTGGTGGAGGACATTTGGTGGCCTCTGCTCACGCTGTGACGCTGCTGGCAGGCTGGGGGGGAGGGTGGGGAAGCCCCAGGTTGGGGTGGGATGAGGTGAGGTGAGGGGAGGTGGGATGTGGCTGCCGGGGGTAAGTCCCTGTGGCCCCTCCATCCTTGTCCCCCAAGGAGGAGGAAGACCAAGTCCTTCCTCTGCCACCTCTGGGGTATTTGGCTCCCGCCCTGCCCCACATCATCTCCCGCCCTGCCCCACGCCGATCCCCCCCTCCCTGGCAGGAAACAAGAACCGGTTTCTTCGCTCTGCCGGCTGATGCCGGGGACCACAACGGAGCCACTTCCTCCCCTTCCCCGGCACCACGTGCCCACCCGGCACCGCGGCGGGACGCGGCCACCACCCAGTTTGTACCCAAACCGTGCCACATCCTGCCACCCGGCCCAGCCCTGCCTGCGAGGACGGGACCGTGGGGCTCCGTGGCAGGAGCCACCTCCATAGGGACATCCCCAGCACCCCCTGGTCCCTCCTGCATCCTCGTGGCAGGGACCCCACGGGAGGTCCTGTCCCACCACTGATGGTTGGTTCTGGTTTTGCAAGGTGTAAGAACCCGACCTAACACAAGGTCCCGCACATGACCACTGGAAGAGGTGGTCCACGTGGTGGGTGCCACCATCCCCTCTCTGCTGAGGACACCCATGGGTGCTGCCGGCATGGGTGGGGTGTTTGGGTGCGTGGTCCCTCTCGGCACAGCCTCGTCCCTTGGTCTGACCCTCCTGGAGGGTCTCATCCATCTCGAGGATGGCACTTTGGAGACCACGAGGACGGGCCTCCCCAACACTGGGGACGTCTGGGCGCTGTTGTCACCTTGCCCATCCTGGGACCCACCTGGCAGCTCCAGTGCAGCCCAGCAGCTTCCCACCGAGGCTATTTCTGACCCCGCAGCCTAATTTTACCCTCCCTGCCCAGCTCTCCGTGCGAGCTGTCCCTGGCCACATCCACCTGAGTGCTGGCTCCTCTCCGCCCACGTTCCCCTTGGTTTTGGCTTCTTACGAAAGCAGCTCGGCAGGTCCCTGGTGGAGGCAGGCGCTGAGGTTTCCGCTCCCCTCTGCGGCTGTGGCACCTCTCCTCCTGGCCCTCCTCCTCTGTGGGCAACCAAACCCCTGTGAGATGCCTTTTCCCCGAGGATGTGTGTGGCCCAGGGATGTGTGCACCCCACATCCCCATCCTCAGCGTCCGGGGACCCCAAAAATGGAGGTTAAGGGTGACTTGGGGCTGTGCGTCACCTCCCCGTGCCATTGTGCCAGCTTGCCTGGGCTCTCTGGGCCAGGACCTGCCTCAGCTTCTGCTTTTCTCTGGGGGCCAGACCACCAAGAAATGGGTCTTTTGGGCAATTAAATGGGCTGAGCTCCCAGAGTGACCCAAGCCATGGTGGCCCATTAAAGGTTCTGCTGGTTACCCCATGGTGGCCCATTAAAGGCTCTGCTGGTCCCCCCACAGTGTCCTTTGGGGACCCTCTGTGTCCTCAAGCACCCCAGAGGCAGGAGCTGCACCCGGGCCCCCCCCGGAGCCCCCGGCCGTGGCACGGAGCAGTTTCGGCAGCCGCCTCGTGCCGTTCGGGGAGCGGAAACCACGTCACGTCCTGCCGGGGTGTCCGAGGGGGGGCAGCGGGGGCCCTTGTTGTGCAACAGTGGCACAGAGGGATGTGGTGACACGCCAGACCCTGCCCTGACATAATGTCTGTAAAGAAACGCTGATTTCACCCGCCGGGCTTGTCACGCACCCGCCGTGGGGGGACTCGGGGGTGACCGTCACCCTCGAGCAGGGCCCAGACTCTTGGGTTCCTCAGTTGTGTCACCAGCCCGTGTCCCCGTCCCTCACCCCAAGTAGCTCTGCTGAGACTGGCCTGGCTGAGGCCGGGAGCATTATGCGCTCATGACATGGATGGATGGGTCCAGTTTTGCCTCTTGTCCCCCCACTAACACCCCCTGTCCTACGCCTTGGGGGCCCCCAGGTGGGGACGTTGCTGATGGGTCCATGGCTGGTCGGAAGCTGACATGGTGGGAATGGTGGTGTCCCCATCCTCCCACCGGCGTCCCCATCCTCCCACTGATGTCCCCATCCTCCCACCGGTGTCCCCATCCTCTCACCAGTGTCCCCATAGAATCATAGAATCATTTAGATTGGAAAAGACCCTTGGGATCATTGAGTCCAACCCATCTTCCCACTGGTGTCCCCATCCTCCCACTGGTGTCCCCATCCTCCCACCGCTGAGCAAGGACACCTGGCGCTGGGTGAGCTGTGGATGCCACAGCCCTGGGGGGGTATTTTTAGGGGTGACCCCCCCCCAGCCCTGACACCCGCCCCCCCCACAGAACTCCATGAACCTGCCCCCGGACAAGATGAAGCTTCTCAACCAGTACGACAACGAGAAGAAGTGGGAGCTCATCTGTGACCAGGTGAGGTCCAGGCATCACGGTGTCCCCGTGCCGTGTGTCCCCAGGTGCCACTCGCTGTGCGGGCATGTTTGGAGTGCCAGCATCTCCGTTAGCCAGACAGCGCCTTATTAACCTGATTAAACATTGATGCTTGATCATATGCACATGGGGGGGGGGGGATGGGGACGCGGTGGCTGCCATGGGGACGGTGGCACGTCCCTGTGCCGCGGGTGAATGGCCCGGTTTCAGCCTCTCTCTGGGGGTTCGTAGGAGCGTTTCCAGGTGAAAAACCCACCGTCCGCCTACATCCAGAAGCTGAAGAGCTACTTGGACACGGGTGGCGTCAGCAGGAAGGTGAGGGCTCCCCCTTCACCCCCCTTGTCCCCATCCCGGTGGGGGCGCGGGGACGGTGCCAACGGCTCTCCCCGTCCCACAGTTCAAGAGGCGAGTGCAGGAGTCGACGCAGGTTCTTCGGGAGCTGGAGATCTCCTTGAGGACCAACTACATCGGGTAACGAACAGGGACCTGGGGGTGTCCTCGTTGTCACCCGGCTACTGGGACAGGGACTGGCTGTGGGGGTGACAGCGGGAGGGGGAGGCTGGTGGTCTCATCCTGGCCCTTTGGGGTGGCTCTGAGGGCTGTCCCATGGGTGCTGTAGGACCCCCTTTTGGCCTTGAGGGCTGTGCCATGGGTGCTGTAGGACCCCCTTTTGGCTCTGACAAGGTGGGTCTCCCCCAGGTGCCAGGATGGATGCTGGCCCCCATCCTGGGTGTCCTGGGCCCTCGTGGTGTGGTGGGTGCTGAGCCCTGGTGCCCGTGGTCCCACCACCCAGGGCTGGGCTGTCCCATCCTGGTGGCAGTGGTGGCAGTGGAGCCCTTGGACAGTGTCACCCGTGCATCAGGACCGGGGGGGTCACCATGGCACCCACCTGCCTCAGAGAGGTGCCGGCTCATGCTGCCACCTCGTGTCCCCAGTGTGTCCCACCCTCGCTGGGGACCTCTGGTCTGGGGATGGCTCTGCTGGGGGGGCAGTCGGGAGGATGAGGAGGGCTGGGGGAGCCCACTAACCCCCTGCCAACCCCCCCCCCCCTTCCAGCTGGGTCCAGGAGTTCCTCAACGAGGAGAACAAGGGGCTGGACGTGCTGCTGGAGTATCTCGCCTTCGCTCAGTGCTCTGTCGCGTACGTCCCCACCGGGTCCCCCTTCCCCGAGGCGCTCGGTCCCCAAGGCGGGGATCAGCCTCCCCTGGGGCTCCGAGGGGCTGGTTTGGGGTGTCCCTGGGGGTGCTCTCCCCCATCACCAGAGTGATGGAGCTAAGGGTGCTCCATGGCTGAGATGGAGCGGGGCATCCCCAACACCTCCGTGCCCACATCCCCAGCCTTGGAGACCCCAGGGTGCCCGTGTCGGGGTGCCACATCTCACCCGTCCCTGTGTCCCCACGGGCCACCAGGTATGACATGGAGAGCGCCGAGAACGGCAGCCCGGGCTCCGACAAGGGCAAGGCCCTGGAGCGGTCGCTGGAGGACCTGAACAAAAGCACCTCCTCGTCCCCCACCCAAGGCTCCTCCAAAGTGCGGCACCTCACCGTCAGGTAACGCGCGGTCCCGTGTCACCCCCTCCCCAGGTCCCCGCGCCGTGTCCCCCCGCTCGCTGCCTCGCTGCACCCCCCTGCCGCGCCGTGCTCGGAGAGGGGCTTGGTGGGGAGACGCAGGCCTGCTCCTAAAAATGGGTCCCCAGAGCTGGTTTTGGGGGGCAGGGGAGGGGACACGGGGACAAAGCCACGTCCCCGTGTGTGTGCGCAAGGGATAAACCCTGCCCGGAGCAGGGCTGGATGTTTGTTCCTCAGGGGTCAGGACCCAGGGTCCAGGGGTGGCTGACACCCCGGAAGGTTGTGCCACCATCCAGTGAGACCTGGACAGGCTGGAGAGTTGGGCAGAGAGGAACCTCATGAAATTCAACCAGGCCAAATGTAGAGTGCTGCTCCTGGGGAGGAATAATCCCCTGCACCAAGAGAGGTTGGGGCTGACCTGCTGGAGAGCAGCTCTGAGGAGACAGACCTAGGAGTCCTGGTGGACAATAGAATGACCATGAGCCAGCAATGGGCCCTTGTGGCCAAGAAGGCCAAGGGCATCCTGGGGGGTATCAAGAAGATTGTGACCAGCAGGTTGAGAGGGGCCATCCAGCCCCTCTGCTCTGCCCTGGGGAGGCCCCATCTGGAGCACTGGGTCCAGTTCTGGGCTCCCCAGTTCCAGAAGAACAGGGAACTGCTGGAGAGGGTACAGCAGAGGCTACAAAGATGATGAGGGGCCTGGAGCATCTCCCTTATGAGGAGAGGCTGAGGGACTTGGGGCTTTTTAGTCTGGAGAAGAGAAGACTGAGGGGGGATCTAATTAATGCTTATAAGTACTTAAAGGGTGAGTGTCAGGAGGATGGGGCCAGTCTTTTTTCAGTGGTGCCCAGTGACAGGACAAGAGGAAATGGGCATAAACTTGAGTATAAGAAGTTCCACCTAAACATGAGGAGGAACTTCTTTCCTGTGAGGGTGGCAGAGCCCTGGCAGAGGCTGCCCAGGGACGTGGTGGAGTCTCCTTCTCTGGAGACGTTCAAATCCCACCTGGACACGTTCCTGTGGGACCTGCTCTGGGTGGCCCTGCTCTGGCAGGGGGTTGGACTGGATGGTCTCCAGAGGTCCCTTCCAACCCCATGGGATTCTATGATTCTATGGATCTGTCCCTCTCCCACCCAGCACCGCAGCCACTGTGGGACACTGGGAATAACCCACGAATAAGCAGAAATTGGAGATAGATATTTGAGATTTTGGGGGAGAAAATCGCACACACCCCCCCCGCCTTGGGTGGAGGAACGGGCCTGCGCCCCCCCCGTAGCCGGTCCCGGTGGCCGGTGGCTCTCGCTTGGTGCCGCTCGCCCCCGCAGCCCCTTCTAACCCCGCTCTTCTCTTGCACGCTGCCGGGGGACGCGCTGACGGTAGGTGACGGGGACAGGGTGCTGGCGGGACGGGGACACCCCGGCGGGACCCCGCTGCCGGTCACCGGCGTTGGGGACGGTGCCTGGCGGGTGGGGGGGGGTCCCAGGGGACACCCCTCTGCAGTCACCCCGGGAGCCGTAACGTGGCACCTTGGGGACCGCGGGGGTCCCTTGCCACCTGCCAGCAGCTCCGGGGGAGCCGAGGTGTGTGTGTGTGTCCCCAACCCAGCCCCAAGGGACAGGTCAGGAGTGACGTGGCACCTGCAGGGGGGGTCCAAGCCGGGGTGTCCCCGGGGCCACGCGGGAGCCCCGTTTCTCCCTCCTGTCCTGCAGGCTCTAACGCGCCTCCAGCTGCTGCCTCTCGAACCAGCACATCCACACCCTCCTCCGCCACGTCCACCCCAGCGTCCCCTCCAGCGCCCCGGGCAGCGATGGGGACAGTTGCCCCAGGTCACCCGGCAGCTCCTACTCGCCCCGGTGAGCCTCCGAGACCACCCGTGCGCACCAAGGGGCACCCCCCACCCCCGACCTCCATCCCACCATCCCCCCGCCATCACCCCGTCACCCCAAGGGCTTGTAGATGGGCACGGATGCGGGGGTCTCTCCATGGGTCCCTTGCTGTCCCCTTGCCCCCGCTGCCACCCACCCGTGCGCTGCCACCTCCCTGCTTGCGCTGCGTCCCCCCCAGCCACCCCCTCGGACCCCCACTCAGCCACCCTCTCGCCCGCCCAGGCTGAACCCCTCGCACAGCAGGAAGACGCTGAGGAACTCCCGCCTCGTCAGCCAGAAGGACGATGTCCACGTCTGCATCATGTGTCTCCGCGCCATCATGAACTACCAGGTGGGAGAGAGCAGCGTCCTCGGGGACCCCCCCAAAATTCTCCAGCCCTTCCAGCACCATCTTCGGGGTCGGGGTTTGGGGTGGGACCTGTTCTCCAACCCCTTGCTCTGAGATGTCCTCACCCAACCTCATGTCTGGTGGGGACATGGCATGGGGATGTCCCAGAGCATCCCTGGGGTGGGGACAGGAGGACGCAGGACCCCATTAATGCTCCTTTTCCCCCCAAGTCTGGCTTCAGCCTGGTGATGAACCACCCAGCCTGTGTCAACGAGATCACCCTGAGCCTCAACAACAAGAACGCCAGGTAGGACTTGTCCCCTGTCCCCCGTGCCCCTGTCCCCTCGCCTACCCTGCAACCCCAACCCCCTCACGCCCCATGTCTCCACAGGACCAAGGCGCTGGTGCTGGAGCTGCTGGCTGCTGTCTGCCTGGTCCGAGGTGGCCACGACATCATCTTGGCTGCCTTCGACAACTTCAAGGAGGTGAGTCCCCAGCAGGGACACACTGTCCCCACTGACACCCGGGCTCTGGCTGGGTTCGTGCCTCAGTTTCCCTGTACGTGGCAGAGCCCTGCGTCATCGGGGGGTCCTCCATCCTGAAAATGTCCATCCCTTGACTCACTTGGGGATGCTCCAGCGATTGGGCTTGATGTCCCCATGCCAGCACGTGTCCCCAGGGCCATGTCCCAACTGGACCAGGCGCTAGGCAGGGCTGGGATGGTGTCACCGGCGAGTGCTTCCTGCCATGCCACCCCCTTGGGTGCCCACCCTGACCCTCAGCCCCCTGTTCCCACCCCAGGTCTGCGGGGAGAAGAACCGCTTCGAGAAGCTGATGGAGTATTTCCGAAACGAGGATACCAACATCGACTTCATGGTGAGCAGCTGGTGGGGCTGGTGCTCTGCTGTCCCCAGGGCATTGTGTCCCCAAGGGCTGCTGAGCCACCGTGCTGTCCTGGACGTGCCATGTCCCAAGGGCTACCAAGCCATTGTGCTGGCCCCAATAAGTCGTGTCCCCAAGAGCTGCTGGTCCATCCCCAAGGTGTTGTGTCCCAAGGGTTGTTAAGCCACTGTGTTGTCCCCAGGGCATTGTGTTCCCAAGAGCTGCTGAGCCCTCACGCTGTCCCCCAAGCCATCCTGTCCCCACAGGCTGCTGAGCCACCACACTGTCCCCAGGGCATCACGTCCCCAAGGGCTGCTGAGCAGCTGGTCCTTCCCCACGTCCCCATGTCCCCAGGGCTGTGAAACCACCATGCGTTTCCCAGGGCCACTGTGTCCCCGAGGGTCACCAATCCACTCTGCAGTCCCCGGGGCACCATGTCCCCAAGGACTACCGGGCCACCATGCCGTGCTGGTGGCCGCGCTGAGCCCGTGCCCGTCCTGCAGGTGGCCTGCATGCAGTTCATCAACATCGTGGTGCACTCGGTGGAGAACATGAACTTCCGCGTCTTCCTGCAGTACGAGTTCACCCACCTGGGGCTGGACCAGTACCTGGAGGTGGGTGACGGGTGGGTGCTGAGCCCCTGGTGCCACCCTGGAGGTGGGACCAGCGGCCGTGACGGTGCCACCGGCTGTCCCATGGCAGAGCCTCCGTCTCACCGAGAGCGACAAGCTGCAGGTGCAGATCCAAGCCTACCTGGACAACGTCTTCGACGTGGGTGCTATGCTGGAGGACTCGGAGACCAAGACGGCCGTGCTGGAGCACATGGAGGAGCTGCAGGAGCACGTCAACCAGGTGGGACGTGGGCGCGTGGGCAGGAGCTGCTGACGCAAGCCCCGAGGGAGGGACGGGGACGGGGCTGAGCCGACGTCGCCTCGTCCCCTGCAGTTGACGGAGAAGCTGCAGGATGCGGAGAACGACTCCATGGCCAAGATAGCGGAGCTGGAGAAGCAGCTGAGCCAGGCGCGGCGGGAGCTGGAAGCCCTGCGGGTGAGCACCCATGGGTGCTGCGGCGCCATGGGAAGGGATGGGTGGCGGGGGGACCGGGGTTTAAGGGGTGCTGTGGGACACTGGTGACGTGCCGGGGGCTTGTTGCCACCCCAGGAGCAGCTGAGCCCACCGCGGCCACCCAGCCCGCCGGCCCCGCAGCCCCAGGAGTGCTACCGGCTGGCACTGGAGCGGCGGCTGGCGGAGCTGGAGGAGAAGGGCTTGGTGCACATCCTGCGTGGGCCCGACGGGGACGTCGCCATCGAAATCGTCCCCGTCGTCATAGAAACCCCGGCAGCCCCCGTGGTTACCAGAGAAGCCACCACCGCTGCCACCATCACCGCCACCACCACCACCGACACCGGCACAGATACCACAGGTACGGGGGGGATGGCAGCAGGACCGTGGTGTCCCCTTCCCGGTGGGGACACCCGGTATGGAGGGGGGGGTGGCAGAGGGGGTCTCTGGGCAGAGAGACTGAGGCAGGGGCGCGGGGACGTGCCCGGGGACGCCGAGTCGCTCGGTGGCAGAGGGAACGTGGCGCCGTGTCCTGCATCTCACCCACGTCTTCTTTCCATTGCAGATGCTCCAGCTCCAGCTCCGGCCCCCTCTNCCACCCCTCGGTGGGGAGCTCCCAGCCGCGCCGGGTGCCCCCCCCGCAACCAACGGTTCAGGTGAGTGAGACGGTTGGGGATGGTGGGGATGTCCCCCAACAAGGGGTGGATGGGTGCACCCTGGGGTGGGGTTTGGGACCCCCCACCCTATGACGTGGCCCCCCCCTCTCCCCGTCACCCCACAGTGAAGGTGAAGAAGCCGATCCAGACCAAGTTCCGCATGCCCGTCTTCAACTGGGTGGCCCTGAAGCCGAGCCAGATCGATGGCACCGTCTTCACCGAGCTCAACGACGAGAAGGTGCTGCAGGTGAGGACACAGGGGGAGCCCGGGGGGGGTCTGGGCACGGGGTGCTCAGCTGGGCCAGTGCCACACCGCAGCCACGCTGATGTTGTCCCCCGTGCCCACCTTGCACCCATCCGTGGTGTCATGCTGGAGGAGCTGGAGGTTGGAGCAGCTCCTTCGTGCCAGGAGAGGGACAACATGGGATCTGCCATCCTTCTGCTGTCACCCCGTCCTTGTCCCCTTGCTTCATCCTCATCCTCACATCCTGTCCATGTCTTCTTCCTCATCTTCATCGCCTGGTCCCCTCCTTCCCCCCTCCCTGTCCCCTTGTCCTGTCCCTGTCCTTGTCCCCTTGCTCCATTCTCACCACTTCATCTTGACCTCATCCCTTTGCTCCACCTTCATCCTTTCACTCCTCTCCCCCTTGTCCCAGTCCTCTGGCTCTGACCTCATCCCAGATGTCCCGTGTCACCTCCCCACCGTGCCCTCAGCCCTGTCTCCCCGCAGGAGCTGGACATGAGTGACTTTGAGGAGCAGTTCAAGACCAAGGCGCAGGGCCCCGCCGTGGACATCAGTGCCCTCAAGGTGAAGGCCACACAGAAGGCTCCCAGCAAGGTCACCCTCATGGAGTCCAACCGAGCCAAGAACCTGGCCATCACCCTCCGCAAGGGCGGCCGCAGCGTCCAGGACATCTGCACAGCCATTGAGACGTGAGTGTCCCCACCTTGATGGGAGAAGGTCGGGAGAAGGTCAGGCACAAGCCCAGCTACACCCAGGGGTTGGGATGCTGTGGGATGTGCTGGGGTTGGAGGAGTGGTGGCACCAGCTGTGGGGACAGAGGGATGCAGGGACCAGCCACGGGGCTGGAGGGAAGATGGGAACCAGCCATGGGTGACGTGGGACTTTGAGGGACCTGCTGAGGGTCTGACTGTGCTGGGGGCTTCCCACCACCCGCAGATATGACCAGCAAGCCCTGAGCCTGGACTTTCTGGAGCTGCTGCTGCGCTTCCTGCCCACCGAGTACGAGCGGACGCTCATCGGGAAGTTCGAGCGGGAGCAGCAGCCGCTGGAGGAGCTCTCGGACGAGGACCAGTTCATGATCCGCTTCAGCAAGATCCCGCGCCTGGCCGAGCGCATGAACGTCATGATCTTCCTGGGCAACTTCAGCGACACGGCCCAGCTGCTGATGCCGGTGGGTGCTGGAGGGGACAGGGGGTGGCTGTGGGTGGGGGGGCTGCCAGGGGGTGGCATCCTGTGGGGAGACTCACGCCCTTCTCCTCCCACCCGCAGCAACTCAACGCCATCATCGCCGCCTCCATGTCCCTCAAGTCCTCCAGCAAACTGCGCAACATCCTCGAGGTGAGGGGTTTGGGGGGTGGTGGCCCTGATGGGGGGACGTCGGGCTGGGACGGGTGCTGCCAGGGTGCGTGTAGGCCCTGTGCTTGCCCCAGGGTGTCCCATCTGTGCCGGATTGTGTCCCCAAGCCGTTGTGTCCCCACAGATTGTCCTGGCCTTCGGGAACTACATGAACAGCAGCAAACGTGGGGCAGCCTACGGCTTCCGCCTGCAGAGCCTCGACGCGGTAGGGGACACTGCCACAACCTGGGGACCACCTCAGGGGTGGAGGGACACAGAAGAGATGGAAGGACGTGGGAACCTGCTGTGGGGATGGAAGGACCATCTGTAGGGTTTGGAGAGGCATGGAGAGGAGCTATAGGGATGCAGGGACCAGCTGTGGGGATGGAGGGGACACAGAAATCGGCTGTGGGGATGGAGGGATGAAGACACCATCCATAATGTTGGAGAGACATGGGGAAGATCTAAAGGGATGGAGCTACACAAGAACTAGCCATGGGGTTGGAAGGGTGCAGAGACCAGAGATGGAGAGATGGAGGGATGTGGAACCAGCCGTGGGGATGGAGGGATGCAGGGAGCAGCCGTGGGGATGGAGGGACCATTTGGGGATGGAGGGATATGGAACCAGCCATGGGGATGGAGGAATCTGGGATGAGCCATGAGGATGGAGGGATGTGGAACCAGCCGTGGGGATGGAGGGCCACCAGAGCCTGCCCTGAGCAGAGGTGAGGTGGGGCGGTGGGATGCGGGTCGGGGGGGCTGACGCCGCTCTCTCCCAGCTCCTGGAGATGAAGTCGACAGACCGCAAGCAGACGCTGCTGCACTACCTGGTGCGGGTCATCACGGAGAAGTACCCTGAGCTGACCGGCTTCCACACCGAGCTGCACTTCCTCGACAAGGCGGGCACAGGTAGCACCCACGGGTACCGGGGGGGGGTCACGGCAGGCTGCGCCCCAGGCGTGAGGGGGTCTCCGAGCCCACCCTGACCCCGGCGCTGCTCATCCTCCCCGCAGTCTCCCTGGACAGCGTGTTGCAGGACGTGCGGAGCCTGCAGCAGGGGATGGAGCTGACCCGCAAGGAGTTCATGCGGCAGGACGACAGCCCCGTGCTCAAGGACTTCCTCAAGGTCAACACGGAGGTGATGGAGAAGCTGCAGGCTGACAGCAAAACCGCCAAGGTGGGCACTGGGAGTAGTGTGGGGTCGTGGGGCAGGATTGGGCCCCCCCATTCCTACGTGGGGGAAGGTCCCGGTTGGGATGTGGCTCCAGAAGGAGAGCCAGGAGCTGGAGGAGATGCAGGGTGGGAGGGTGAGGTGGGAGAGGCTCAAGGAGGTGGTGGGCCATGGGGTGCTGCTGCCCGGCCCCAGCCCCCCCGGATGGGGGTGTCTCTGCCCACAGGAGGCATACGAATCAGCTGTGGAGTACTTCGGGGAGAACCCCAAGACCAGTCCCCCCACCACCTTCTTCCCCATGTTCATGCGCTTCATCAGAGCCTACAAGGTAGGAGGGGACGGGGGGTGCCCTGTTTCTGGGGGTTGGGAGGAGATTTGGGGTTGGGGAGAGGGGGGGGGTTGACCCTATTTTGGGGTAACCAGAAAAAGCCTCAGGGGAGACTGGGGGCTCACGGGGCAGAGAGACCCCGGGGGTCGATGTTCCTGTGGGGTGGTGGGAGACACCTGGGGCTGGGTTGGGGTGAGTTGGGGGCTGCCAAAGGGAGGTGGGGGGAGGGTGCAGGAACCCCCCCAACTCAGCACACCCTCTCCCTGCCTCTCCCAAGAAAGCAGAGCAGGACATCGAGCTGTGGAAGAAACAAGAGGCGGCGGCCAAAGAGGCGGAATCCAGCCCCCCCGGCAGCCAGGACCAGCCCGAGGTGAAGGTGCCCCATGTGTCCCTCTGTCCTGGGGGGACAGCCCCGAGGGGGCTGCCTGGTGGGGAAGGGGGGGGTGAAGACGGGGGCACCCCATCTCCGTCGGGGGGTGGAGTGGGGGTGGCGGGAGGCCATGCTGTTCACCCCGCGCTGTCCCCACCAGCAGCTGCCCATCCAGAAAGCCAAGCGGCAGCAGATGGACATGATCGCCGAGCTGAAGAAGAAGCAGATGGTGAAGGAGCCGCTCATCTACGAAGGAAAAGACGGGGCCATCGAGGATATTATTTCAGGTGAGGGGCCGGGCGTCCCCCCTGTAGCAGACCCAGCACTTGGTGCCAGCGGGGAGACCCTCGGTGACGGGGCGCTGCGAGCCAAAGGGCCACCAAGCCCCATCGTGGGGACCAAACCCACCTGTAGCACCTTCCCATCCCACACGGCGACGCTGCCGAGCGCTCTCTGCCCTGTCTCATCGCTCTTCCTCCTCTTCTGCTTCTTCCTCTTTCCTCCTCCTCCTCCTCCTCCTCCTCCTCGCTGTCTCTCTGGATTGCTCTGCTCAGCTCTGAAAACTGTTCCTTTCACGGCCCGGACGGGCAAACGCTCGTCCCGGCTCTTCTGCGACGTGAGCTTCAACGAGGAGAGTCCTCTGTAGGTAACGTGGGGGCAGCGGGGCTGGGGGCGAGGGCACGGCGCAGGCGGGGGCTGCCGGACGTTGCCACCCTCCCGGGGTTTCTCACCCACCCTCCCCTCGGGCTGCGTGGCCGGAGACTCTGCCCCACGCTGAAACCCAACCCCGGGGGCACCACGGCATCAGCCCCAGCCCCGTGATACCCCCAAAGAGCCGAGGGACGGGGTGTTCGTAGCCGCTGCTCCTCCCGGCTCTGCCGGCAGCGCGTCGGGCTCCTCCCGAGCACCCTCGTACCCAAATGGGGTGACTCCTGGGCGGTTGGGGGGTGCCTGGGTCCCAGCCCCGGCTCAGCCGTCCCCCCCGCTGGGCTCTCTCCCCCTGCAGATCTGCGGAACAACCCCTACCGGCGCGGCGACAAGGGCCGCGGCAGCGCCAAGAAACGGGCTGTGGGGCAGAGCCTGCAGACGACGCCGGACATCTCGCTGTGACCGGCGCCGTCCCTGCAGCCGCCGGCACCGGGGCAGGACCATCGTCCCCACGCAGGACATCGACCCGCCGGCCCGGGACGATGCGGGGCAGAGGGACGGTGCCCGCTCCCGGCTGCCCCGGCTCCCACCCTCCTTCCCTGGCGCAGGGACCCCCCGGGTGCTTGCTTAGCAATGCCTCCGAGCTCCTCTCCTCCAGGCTGGAGGACCCTCCTGGGCACGGGCGGGGAGTAGGGGGCACAGAATGGGCCCCCAACTTGTCCTGGAAGGAAAAGAGGGGCTGTCCCATCCCTACCCCAGAGCTGCTCCCCTCTGTGCCCGTCCCAGGGCCAGCCCTGCGCGCTGGCGTGCCCACTCCTCAGCTTGCTGGTGCCTTTGATTTCCCGCTGCTGGAGGGGAGTGGGGGGGGGAAGGTGGGTCCCTGCACATCTCCCCCCGCCCCCATCTCCCCCAGCCCCGTGCTCTCCTCCGCTGCGGAGGAGCCTGCTGCAAAGATCCCACCCTGGGCGCTTCCCGAACCCCAGGAGCTGGCAGGGGTGCTATTTTACAGTGATTTTATACGTCTTCCTTCCAAATTTTGCTGCGCCGCAGGAGTGGGGGGCTGGAACACCCCCCCCCCACCCCCTCCATGGGGGGGTCTCACCAGGCTGGGGTGAGCAGCGCTGGGCTGTTCCTCGCCGCAGCGGAGGCTCCGAGAATCAGCAGGAGGGTCAGGGATTCGCTGTCCTCGTGTGGCTGCAGGGTGGCACCCTCCTCCTGCATCCTCACTGTCCTCACCATCCTCCTCAGCATCCTCCTCCTGCATCCTCAGCATCCTCCTCAGCATCCTCCTCCTGCATCCTCAGCATCCTCCTCAGCATCCTCCTCCTGCATCCTCAGCATCCTCCTCAGCATCCTCCTCCTGCATCCTCAGCATCCTCCTCCGCTGGGGCTGGAGTCTCTCGGGGACAACAGCGGCCACCTCCATCCCCGAGTGCTGCAGGGTCCCCCCCCCGTGGGACTCGGGCAGGAGAAAAGAGGCCGCAGAACTGCACAAACCTCCACGGAAGGCGCTGGACTCGGTCCCTCCCCTGCCCTGCTGCTGCTGCTGCTGCCGCCGCCTAAATCCCAACCGTGCGCTCTCGCAATTAACGCATTTGCTTCGTTAAAACGGGCCCTGCTCGCCCAGCCTCGAGGACGTGCGTGGCTGCCGTGTACATTCTCGCTAGCCCCAGCTGTTAGCCCGGGGCAAGTCCTCGCCCTGAGCCCGAGCAGCCGCCGCTTCCCGCTGTAATTAAGCTGCTGCTCCCCCCCCGGCCCCGTGTCACCCCCCGCTCCGAGGGGAGGGAAGGGACCTGAATGTGTAACTTATAAATATGCCTTTAAGCCAGAAATGTAAAACATTAACTGCTAATTTGTATACATTATTTTTATATACTGGAGGCCTGTTTAATCTAAAGCAGAACTGGTAATAAAACGAGTCTGAGGATAAAGCAGTTGTCTGGGAGAGGGGGTGAGGGTTTGCTGGGGGGGGGTGATGCTGGGATGGAGGGAGGGATGGACAG
>QJSC01000243.1:0-46189 GCA_003697955.1 Calidris pygmaea
CTGAACACTTCACCAAACTGTTTATGATGAGGACACTTCTAGAACTTTGATGAATTTGTATTGGCTTAGAGGACTTCAAAGCAAAATCTTACACATGTAAAATCTCTCTGCCACTGTGGTGCTCTTCTTTCACAAAAGACAGCAGAGATACATTCATTGAGGATCTGTTCATGCTTCTTCTAGTTTGCCATCAGGAAGCCTTTTGTAAGGAGTTGTTCACTTACAAATGTAGGCTCCCAAATCAATAGGAAATTGTGACGTGCTTTCCTCAGGAATTGGACATCAGCCATAATTTAGTTACCTAGAGAGATGTTGAAATACGTAAATACTGGAGGCCTTTCTAGGACCAGTTTCTGAGGGGCTTTCACATTTTTCACTCATTTCATTCACTTTTAGAGAATTTTTTTTTTAATAGCCTGATTCAAAGACATTGTAGTCAATAAAAAAATCCACTGAGTCCTATAAGCTTTGAATCAAGCCCAGAATAAAAGGCTTCTTAATTTATGTCTCCAATTTTCATGAGAAAGTGTTTTATAGCCACTTATATATGCAAATTAAAACACTGAATATTATGGTTGCTGGGTGTCTTGGTGACTGTTTACTCCAGGTAGCTCTCAAATTTCTTTAATAATTTGTGCTATTGCCCTCTAGAATTACAGTGAGAAATCTTTCATCTAATTACTAGACTATATATGCAAATACTGTCAGTTTTAATTAGTGTTGTTCCTCCTTGAAATGATGAACAAAGCTCAAGAAGTTTTAGATGGATCATGTTCTACAGATATTACATTAGCAACCCAATGCCTTTCCACAAAAGATATTATAGCTGCATCTCCCCAGAGGATGAACAAACATGGACTTGGCCTGTAATGAGTCTATCGGTGCCCACATTCAAAAAGGTCACATCAAAATGGGACAATGGATATAACTGAAACCTGTATTAGTGTCCACCTGAACTGGTAGTCTATACAGTATCACATAGAACTATACTAAAATATGAGTTTAGTCAGTAAAGAAACAGACATACTAGTATCCTCAATAGAATGGTTTAGGACCATAATGTGAGTCTATCCTTCATGTGTGTGTGTATGAGTTTGTTTACAGTGTGTGTGTACGTATATATAAATACATGTTCATACACACACATCAGGTTACCTAGTAGTAAACCTTAATCTCGATTTTCTATCCCTTACCATAGTTTCCATTTTCAACACCAGTTGCATGTGGGAGGTACAAAGCATATACTATAAAATGGTCTTTGCAAATGCTCTGTTAATACACCTAATGGATCTAAACAGGAATGAGGTCAAATAGCTTCCCATACCAGGGTACCAGTGAGAGATCACACAACACAAAGTTGTTGATGGAAGTAAGGTGCTTTGCTTTGCTTTGCTTCTAGACTGCACAGTCATGACACAAATCAGTCTTCCTTGATTAAAGAATGGGGTGTGACAGAAGAAAGAACGTTTAGTTCGTGTCCTTTCGGGATCATAGAAACTTTAGTTCTTGATTCATCCTTAACACACCTATTAGTGCAGAGTAGCTCATGAACAGCAAATTTGTACCTAGCCTTAATGCTTACTCTCTTTTCATGTGGTATTGTATAGGTATTGCCTTTCTCAAGTTAGGAGGGACATTTAGGTGTCTCTGAAGGACAACTCACAACTACTAGTGATAGAAGGAACCAAGTAGACCATAGAATCATAGAATCATAGAATGGTTAGGGTTGGAAGGGACCTCAAAGATCATCTAGTTCCAACCCCCCTGCCATGGGCAGGGACACCTCCCACTAGATCAGGTTGCTCAAGGCCCCATCCAGCCTGGCCTTGAACCCCTCCAGGGATGGGGCATCCACAACCTCCCTGGGCAACCTGTTCCAGTGTCTCACCACCCTCATAGTAAAAAATTTCTTCCTAATATTTAATCTGAATCTTTTTTCTTCCAATTTGAAACCATTTCCCCTTGTCCTATCATTACACTTCCTGTCAAAGAGTCCTTCTCCCGCTCTTCTATAGGCACCCTTCAGGTATTGAAAGGTTGCTATAAGGTCTCCCCGGAGCCTTCTCTTCTCCAGGCTGAACAGCCCCAGCTTCCTTAGTCTGTCTTCATAGGAGAGGTGCNATCAGATCTCTCAGGAGGTCAAAGTCTGCTTTTTTGAAGTCCAGGGTAGCCAGCTTGCTGCACACCCTCCTTGCTGCCTTATGAATCTTGAATTCTATCATCTCGTGATCACTGCAGCCGAGGCTACCCTTGAATTTGACATCCCCAACCAGCCCCTCCTTGTTGGTAAAGACAAGGTCCAGCACTGCTCCTTTCCTTGCTGGTTCTTCAATTATTTGAAAAAGAAAGTTGTCATCAACGCATTCCAAGAACATCCTGGATTTCCTGTGCTCTGCTGTGTTGTCTTTCCAACAATAGACCAGTTATATTCCTAACTTTTATACATTTTAAATTTGGTAAGATTACTTCCATCCAAGTACTTTCAGAGTGTACATTTACTTTAAAGCCATATGCAAGCATCCAGCTCACCAGCTTACAGAGATATGTCCTTAGAGAGATGCTCAATACTGCATTGTGTTGTATGCAATCCATGTCATGATACCTTCTGTTTATGACGCTTTTGTCAACAATGTATATTCCAGACATCTTACACTTTTGCTGAACTGGAATGAGAGACTTTCACTAGTTTTGCAACTATTTTTGAAATTTGACCCAAAGATTCAAGTCAGTGACACAGTTATATGTCAAATAAAAGGAAGATCTTGTGGTCTTTTAGAATTGTCGTGTAAAAGTCAAAAGTTGGAAGAGAAGTAATAAAAGATTCTTTTGGGAAGGCAGGAAGTACAGAAACTCTTATTTCTCTACCAGTGCTTGAAAAATATGAAAAAAAATCCCACTTTAACAATGTTATTCTGAGTCAGTTTAAACCATGTCCTACACAAAAAGCATTTTATGTGTTATCTACCCTACCTTTCTCAGAAAAGTTATAGTGATTTGGTTTGCAGTTTATCTAGATCTCTTAAAAAATCCTCTGTTAGATTCAGGAAAACAAATTCATTGCAATATTGATCATAATTTTCCAGATCACAGCTAGATATACAATAAGGAAAATAATTTTGTAGACCTGGGATGGATGGAGGCAAAATGATATCAAAATGAAAGCAGGGAATTATCCAACCTGATTTAGAGTTGACCCCTTCAGGCTGCTGCTCACTAACTCTGCGCTGCAAAGGAACAAAACAATTCCCTTGTTCATCCTGGAAACTGGTTTTATATTCTCATAAAAAACTACTTTTCCAACAATCCAAACACTCTCCTACTGGGAAACATTATCACCTGAAACAAATTTTGTTCCATGCCTGTGAGTCAAACCTTCAAAGCTTTTCATAGGTGACCCTGTAATAGGGTGAAAAAAAAGCTGACAGAGTAAGAAAGAAAGAACTCAACTTCCAGATGAACAATACACAAAAGGCATATAAAAGAGGCAGTAACTAAAGACAAAACTAACAAACACAGAACAACTCACTCCAGACAAGCAGGGCTATTTTCAGGTGTTGTCTGCACTAGATGAGTCAATTGACTGTAATGTCCTTCAACTGTTGGTAAGTGCTCTCGAGTCCGAACATATTTGCCACATTCAACATTTCAGTGGCTATCTCTGGTAGTTCTCCAGAATTTGTGTGCCTGGGAGAGTTCACTCCACTCCTGGGCTAGATAATACACATCCTACTGCTTTACCATTTGGCAGTGGCAGAACTAACCTATTTCTCATCTATACTCTTTGCCTGGCCTGAAGTCATCTAACCATAGCCATGGTATCATGCATTTTACAGAATCTACCTTGGGAGTTATTTTCTTTTTTTCAATAAGCAGTTTCTGGTAGAGAATTGTATTATTTTTCCTTGTCAGAAACCATTCAGTTCCTTCCAGCTGTCCCTTTCTTCATCTCTAAGGGATGAGGAGCTTTGCCAATTCCTCAAGGATTTGGCACCTCAGTTGTGCTGAGTAATATTGACACTTTTTTCCCTAATGATTGAGATTCAAAGGCTGAAGAGGGGAAAGGCCTGGGGACAAAGCCACAAACTTTTGAAAACTTAGGGAAGTTATAATGAAAAAGGTATAATATCACAGTGAGACCATCTGTCCTCAATCCTTTCCCGAGAATCTATGGTTGCTTGAAATCACACCACTAGCTCAAAGGCAGGCAGCTTGTGACAACTGAAATGCAAGATTAAGTTTGCATGTAATAAGTCCATTTGCGCTTATGGTTTTTTGTTTTTTTTTTTTTTCTTTTTTGTTTCCTTAATCTTATTTAAGATACCTCTGTATATGCAGTCTGAAGATTTGCAGAAGCAACTCTTCAAGAAATGTTGCTCATTCAGCCATTTGTACAAGGTACAGAGACTTGGATTTCGTTCTCACTTTCATGGCTTTACAAAGGTTAGAAAATGGAACAAAATTGAACGGTACACTGTACTGATTCTTCAGCTGTGCTTACTTGGATTTTCATAGGTGAACTTTAGCATAAATTGGACTTAACAGGGCTTTTAAATTTTCATCTGGTACTAAAGGTACTAAAAGAAAAAAATGGAAAAGTACTAAAAGAAAGAAAAAGTCATTAGTTAAGTCTCTTAAATGAAGATCTGTAAATGAAGATCTGATTTTGTTTTTGTAATAATTGAGTGGGGCACATATTCATTGCCATGTATATTGTAGGATGACTGGAAACTGAAAAATATTTTATTCCATGTTATTTTCTTAACATGGCCAAAGTGGACCTTTTGTGGATGTTAACATCATTAAATTCTGATGTAGCTCCAGGGTACATACTTGTGTGTTGGTTGAAAGATATTGCCCCAATACGTAATCCTGGCACGTAATCCTTCCTTTAAGTGACACTTCCAAATCTTTGTAGTACTTCCCATGCAGTTTCTGCAGTGAACAGGCCTCAGAGCAATACAAGTCTCACTTTTTCCATGAGTGGAAAGTAAGAATTACACTGTTGCTAATTTTCACCACTGTCCTGAACATCATTTGAAAATGCTCTTTAAACTTTGGCAGACATTTGCAACTGTAGCTTGAGTTTTCTCACAAAAGGGGAACAGTGTGGTATCTCAACATGAACTCAAGACATCTTCTATACAATCTTGATAGATCAGGCTTGAGCAAGACCAAACAAAAAATGGGGCAGTTTTCCTCTAGTTATTCCTAATTTTAGCATCTCCTGGCAGCCAGAAAGGTGAACAGAAAGTTGTAGCTCATGGGGTTCAGTGTAACCTGTACTTCAACCATATGCAGTAGCTAGTGTGTTGTAAATTCATACCCTAATCTAACTTCCCCATGTAGACAAGCTGTGAAAGCAAAACCTACTAAGAAAGTACATGTGCATATGGCCGCATTGAACTGAGGCCAAACTGGCTGCTTAGCTCTTCAGAAAGCAGAGCACTTACAAAACGTTAAGGCAGAGTACATCAAAAACATTATGCATACACGGCAGTTCCCCAGTTAACACTAGAGATACCTGGGCCTGACAACAAGAGACAGTAAGTGATAGCACAGTGATTAAATCTAAGTCTAATTTTTTAATATGCTTTATTTTATTTAGAGCTTTATAATGGCGAAAGAGGAGCTGACCAGTTTTGATTTTGATCCAGAGCAAGTTTCTGTGATGTTAAAATAATGCCTTTGCACCTAAATAATGCATTTACAGGACAGACTCAACTGAACAAAAATAATTTTACTCTGTGAATCTGTCCCAGAGTCTGAGTCAATAAAACAGTGTTCATTTTCACCCATGGGGTTATGCATGTCTTCTAATGCATGTCTTCTAACATTCTTGCAAGGTAGCTGTTGAATAGCAACAGTTCATTCAGTCTGTTGAAGCATACACTCACATTTCAGATCCTGATCTCTGAAACACCTTACTTTGTGTATTACTACAAACTACTCATACGTCTCTGTTTGCTTAGACTCTAAATTTCTATTTATTTACTTTAACACAGTTAAAAGACATTAATTTTCATGGGCTTTGGATTAGGAGAGTATAGGTCTGTGCATTTTGTTTGCGTAAATGAAGTCTCCAGAAGCCTTATGAGAAGTGTAAGTGAAGGTATTGTGATGTTGGGCGCATGCAGGAAAGCTCAGAAATAGTATGGACAGCTTATACCTCCAGCAGCACATGCAAAAGTCAGAGAAAGGAGTTACTTCCAAGGCAATAGCATGTGGCAGTGAGCAAACCTAATCAAATTTGATACTGCTGCACACGGATATAAAAAATTTATAAGACCGATTTTTCCCATTGAGAATGGAAAGGAGTAAAACACTAGTTGTCCTGTGCTCTTTATTATTCTGGAAAGCATTGGCAGCAGATAAGAGTGACTGAAGGAAATGAGCAGCTCCCTTGATTGCCAAAGTGTATACTCACTGTTGGTGTTGACAGGGCTTGTAGGCAGAGAAACAAACTTAATATCTAGAGATTTAAAAGTCAACAGGTGAAATCCTGGCCCAGCTGAAATTACAGCGTGTCTTGTTACTGAACAGAGAGACAGAATTTTTCCCACCCTTCATGCAGCTGACCACTGTTTTTCATTAATGGGCTTGAAACATCCCTTCAGAGGTGACTTGTAAAGGACCAGACATCCTGGAAACAGACAGCCTGATCTCAGCCCAGCACTGCTGAGTTACATGTGTGAGGATTAAACAGTGTTAGATGGTGACTAAGAGTTACCACTCAGTTCATCCTTCACATAATGTGTTCAGCTAATAAGTGCTGTAATTTCCATTATTAAAGGTTTTTCCTTCATCCAGTATTAAATGTAAAAGGTTTGAGACTGTTCTCACACACCCAATTAAAATGAAATTGTCTCTAAAATGAGCTGATGAGCTCATCTGAGATTGCAGTCCTGAGATGCCATTTGTCTAGATTGGAGCTCTTCAATTTCATTGCAACAGTCATCCTTATTACCAGCTTCCATATCTAACCACAGAGTGATTCATGTCGCCTTCACAAAGGTTAACAGAGCAAGGAGTGGAAGGAGAAATGGAATGAAGGAAGTTTGAGCTACGGGGATTGCTCCTTCAAATAGGGTAAGTCCTGAGAAAAAATATTGCCAATGAGAAACTCCTCCAACTAGAATATATATCAGCATAGAATCACAGAAATATTGAATAATTTGGGTTGGAAGGGACCTTTAAAAGTCACCTAGTCTACCACACACACACAATGAGCAGGGACACCCTCAACTGGATCAGAGGCCCATCCAATCTGACCTAGAATGCTTCCAGTGTGAAAATAAGTATTAGCCTGTAACTCTGGTGGAGATGGATAATTTTGCCTACTGATGGTCTTTATCCTCAGATTTCCTCTTTTCCTGATCTGTGTGAATGGGTGCCTACCTAAAGACAGACATGGTATACATGTGGGGACCCCACGTCCAACAGTGTTTGAGAGGTTCAAACAGTGTTCAGCTGTTGGTATACAACTGCCATTGCTCAGACAGATGAAAGCTGACAGTAAAACTACCAGGAATGAATCATTTCACTTCCCATATAATTTCTAAGAAGCTTTAATACCATGAAACATTTTAATATTTCATCTGTTTATTCAATTCAAGATGAAAACACGTGAAAACACTGAGATTCTGGTCCTCCTTCATTCAGTGTGTTTGCGAGCCAAGTACACCTCGCAGACATTGCTCATAAAATTGGAGGAATTTATGTTGACTCTAGTGGACTTTCTCCAGATTTCAACTGACGTAAATGAAAGCAAGTTTTGGCCCAACAGATGGGAGTCTATCAGCAATTAAATATACTTAATGTGTGAAAGGACACAAATCACTACCAGTGGTAACTGATGCTGTTTACTTTCGACATGAAAGATCTCTCACCAGGGATGGCCAAAGCCAGCAAAACAAATCTTCTATTTGCTTTCCAGTCCTTAACACTGAAACAATCTTCTCTTCACTATCTGGGCAGTGACAGGTCCTCGGCAGTTCCTGTAACCTCTCATCTCACTTCACCCCTGTGACATAAGTCAAACTGCCCTGGCTAGCCCAGTATATAATGTTTCTCAGAGCTCAAAAATTGCCTCATCTTTCCCAATGGCTGTCATGTTCTCCTCCTTTTTCATAGCAAACAAAACAAGGCCAGCCCTCAGGAGCTTTGCTCCTGTCTTCCTTCATTCTGGTAATGAGATGCCTTTCCTTCTGTGACAGTAGCTATTGTATTACAACTGGATTGAGCTACTTTTTCAGTCCCTGGGGTAAAAAGTTAAATGAAATTCTTTAAATATTTCCTAGGTGATAGATTTTTTATTTCAGGACTACAAGACTTCCCTTCATTGGGAGATGGCTTTTTTGTGCGAAGCTATGGAAGAATCTCTTTGGGTTACTGGCAACTACAAGATTCAAAAATTGTGGTGGCATGAAGAACTTTGAAGGAGCTTTAATGCCTTGAGGAAACAACTGATATAAAATGAAACCATCCAGTTTTCTCATAACAGAGCATTTTGTTTGAACTGCTAATGGCTGAATGGAACACGTGCCGTTAGTTGTGTCAGTAAGAGTAGGGATGCCCTGTGACGAGAGACAAGTTGAGACCAGGAGGTAACCTAATGCAGGCAGTGCTCTCATTGACAGGAGAGTCCTGTGGGGACTGTGGGGATGAACCATGTCAATGATTCAGCTACTGGGTCTCATCAGGAGCAAAGGAGAAAGAGCTAGACCCAGGGCTGCAGGCAAGTCACACTGTATGTCTGAGGGTCCCTACAGGAGATGAGCTAAGAACGGTGCAGGTCTGAGGTCTACCAAGAAAGAAACGTTGGAGGCCAGGAGTAAGCAGGGGTCCCCTGGGAGCCTGGTCAGCAAAATTAAGGCCTAGTAGTACCCTCAGTTTCCTTGTAAATTGTAGGAAAAAGCGGTCATAAAACTCCAGGATTGATTTTCCTGGTATCTGGGAAGAACAAACCCACTGCTGATGTTGTGTAAACCAAACCAAGAACTATCACCTTTGTTCGACAGCTCACCGTTCCTAGATCATTGCACTCAAATAAGTTCAGTAGCACATATTATTTATGCCTATGATTAGAAAGCCAGTATCTCATTTACATATTTTTCAAACACCAAAGGGAGCCGGCAAAGAATACAGAAATAAAAAGAAAACTCTTCCATAGGTCCTAAGGAACCTGTGGAAGTGTTGGAGCACACAGAGAATTTTAATCTGAATTGAATAATTTGCCCAGGTGACAGATGACTTCGTTGACATAAATCTGTTGATTTGAAATATTCAAGGAGATGCTCAGGTGAAGTAAAGAAGCAATTGTAGTCAATAAATCCACACTAATTTAGATTAATCTACCCACAGACTATAGTTACACTGATCAATTTACAGCTGAGCTTATGCCCATAAATTGTAGGTGAACAAAATCTAAGTGGAACCAAAGAGATGAAAGATTTTTCTTGGAAGATGTAGGCAAAAGCCAAAGAGAAGACAGGTTTTCTGAAGAGCTGAGCGCTTTTAAGCAAAGATAGATTGTTGAACTGTATGTAATGGAAGAAATTGCAGTGTTATGGGAAGGAAATAGGACATGTCATCAGGCAAAAAGTCACTTGCTATTGAAAGGCAGGAAAAAAGACTCTGGTCAGAACAATAGAAGAAATTACCATAACATGTCTAAACCATCTGGTTGACTTCAGAGAGTTGTATTCATCTGTTGAAGGCACCAGTTCTCTACAGTTCTGGCGCTTGGTGTCACCAGTTCTCAAGTTCATCCTTGCAGCTGTGACTTGCCATCCTAATTTGAGAGTTTCAAAATGTGTTGCGAATGGTAGAAGCTCAGTAAGTATCATGGCTCTGTGCTGTACGTTGATTCACTGCTTTCTGAGGAGACACAGGACAGTTTTTACCATATCTTCTTTAAACAACTAAATAAGATTTAAAGAGCAGGGGAAATTGAGCCTGTTGTGGTAAAGTGCAGAATTAGCTTTTGGATTGTAAAATTAGCAGCTAGGTTAGAAAAAGATAAAAGAAGCATTTCTACCAGAAACTTATCTCTGTCTTTGGTTGTTGCTGTTACAGCCTCACCACCCCATTCCCATAAATTCTAAACTTCACCCTTCTCCAGGACTACTTTGTTATGCCGATTTATGGGGTTTTCTGAGAGATTAGTGCTGAGAATCTGTTTCATGAAGCAACAGCCTATTCCCTGATCTGTCTTACAATGCAGAAACCATTGCTAACTTAGCAGCGTGTTTGCAAAAGTTATTAATTTTTTTGGAAGATGTGGAATCTAGTAACAGCTGAGACTTGCTTTCTTTCTTGTCTCTTATGTTTAACTTTAGGAAATATCAAACAGTTTACTTCAGCAGGGAGGAGAATAATAAACTGTACATTATCAAAGAGACTACTCCTTCAGCGAACCTTAAAGTAACCCAGACAGTTCCCATACCTATGACAAAGCTGTTTTGTCTAAGTTTCTCCAGCCAGGGTTACATAGTTTGTACAACCACAGCTTGTGGATTATTCTGTAGCTGATCACACAGCTACTCTTAATACCAATTTTATGATTTTCTGAAAGTTCTGAGGTTTTTTTTTTTTAGACCAGAGAGTATAATGGTTCTCAAGAAGCCAGCTGGTGATCTAGTCAGATAAAATGAATTCTTATTTAAGATATAAATGTGAATTGGGCTCCCATGGTGGAATTTATGAACCACATGATGGAAAACGCAGTCATTATATTCATGACTAAGTAATGTTTCATCTCTCAACCAGAATAAAGAAGGACAGAAATGGGGAAAGTAGTACAAAATATATTACAGACAGCACTGTACTATCAAAACAATGGAGGAGATGAAGAGAGGCATATTTTTCTCATTTTTATTAGTAGAAAGGATGGTAACAATAACAGTGCACAAAACTGCCATCTGATAAAACAATTAAGATAACAATAGAAAAGATAAGATAGCAATCAGGATGGGGGGAATGGGGGATTACAATCACTTAAATACAGGCTACAACAAAATTTTGTACTGTAGTTTAACTCAACTTACATTATGACATTCTTTTGAAAAAATTGAGCCTGATGTGCTACTCATCGTGAGCAAATGCAAAACATCCTCATTTGAGGAACAAGAAAATAATTGATATATTATTACGTTTTAAAACATAACAGGTAACAAACAGGACTGACAACTATATCCATCTCTCCATCTCTGCAAAGAAATCCAAATGAGCTATACAGCTCATCACGATCAAAAGGCTTCTGTTTAAGCCAAGACTAGAAATTATTTAATCAAAAGCACAATATGAAACTACTATAGCATATTTATCAACAATTTACAGTAAAAAAGGAAGTGTACAGGAAGTTGAGTTCTGCTCTGATATTCCTGGTACCAGTGTGTGTATGGTGGCATAAAATACGACATAAATTGTCAGATTAGAGACAGATGGGAAAGTCTTAAAAAGTTTTGGTTATTCAAAATGACCTGGATATATTAGGAAAATTATTTGAAAAATAAAGAAATTGAAATTCAGTGGAGACACATGTAAGGTAGTGTATTTTGGGAAACATGATCTGATATAGAATTGTAAGATGGAAACAATAAACTTGATAGAATTTCTGTAGGACAGTATGTGGAGGTCATTAAGGACCAAAATCTTAACACAAACCAATGATTCTGTGCAGATATGGAAAAAATCCCATGATATTAAGATACATAACAAAGAATATCAGCTGACTTTCTGCCTTTTTTAGTTTTATATTGCCTTTTCGGATGAAAATATGAAAACAGAATGGAAAAGGAATATTTTTCAAGGCATGAACATTTCAAGGATCTCATTTCAAAGGTGAAATGTATTTAATTAAAATTCTAATAAGCTTAAGAATGGACTTTAACACCAGTTTTGGTAAGAGAAAGCAAGCAGTGGAGAGCAATGTCAGTGTACAGGTGTGGACATAAACATCAATGTGTTCATGAGTGAAGTCAGGAAACAAATCTGAGGTGCGACCTAGCTGGCAAGAGCATACTGAAAGCAAAGGAAAGGGGCTTTAAATATGAATGTTGCTAATGAACTGGATTTTCATGCCTGCGTCAGGCTATGTAACTCCCATATTCCTGTTTTACATACTAAATCTGAATCAATTTCTCATAAACTGATCTTGACATTAAAGCCATGAAGAACATCTGAGTTACTGTGATCAAAAGATGCCTGAGCTTGTTTTATTTGCCTTCCCCCCTGCCTACTTTTCCCTTCCTCTTTGTCTTTCTGGGTTTTTTGGTCTTTTTTTTTTTTTTTTTTTTAAACAAGATACCTTCACTTGAGCATTGTTGACATGTAAAAAATGTCAGTGTGTGAAGGAAGAAACCATGGGGGAGTCATATCCTATAGAGCACTCTCTCTTATTGCCAACTTTTATGTAGGACATAGCATTGAAATAAAAATGTAACAGCTCTCCTGTCGAAGCTCACACTAGTAACCATAGACTGTTTAAGAAGGCAAGCAGCCATCAGATAAATATCTAAGTCTTTATGGGTAAAGGTTTGAAAGCACAAAGACTATGTTTCATGGAAGGCTTTTTTCAGCTGGTTGATGCTTTTCCTACCCATGAAAGGAGAAATCAATATTCTTGATTAAAAACAGTTCAGAAAGTCAAGCCAGGATTTTAAGGCAGTTACCTATACCTAAACTTTTGTCTTGTCTTCCAACTAAGAGCTTCAATTTTCAGTGTCCAGTGCAGCACAACTCATGGTACGGAACCAAAGAATTTGTCAAATGGGTATTATGAGAAATGCTGCATAAATTTTATGCATAATATAATTGTGCTTCTGACCCAATAGGTGGAAGTTGTGCTTCTGGCTCATAACTTACAGCTTCTACTATGTATGATAGTTATTTTCTCGATTCACTGTCTCTGAAAAGCTATACCATTTACTTAGAGGTAGAGTTTTTCGGTTACCACCATTAAAAAAATGATGAATCCTTGGAATTCAGAAGTATCCTTAAAGTAGCAAAAAATATAGATCTTCTTTCATATAGATTTTGGGATTAAAGTTAAGTGCATTTATGATATATTCTCAAGCTTCTTTCCACAGCTGCAACACCACGTTGCCTTGCTTTGCCTTTCTACCCATGCCTATGCCCCTTTCCTTCCTGCAGAACCTCTCACAAAATCCCACAGGTCCTGGAGCTCAGGATATAAAGCATCAGTTGCTTTGAGACTCAGTCATGGTAGTTGACGTCACCAATCTCTCCCTAAGTGTTAATGTAACACACGACAGTTCAGAATAGTTGCTGTGTTATTTGCAACCTCAGTTTGGAAGTTTTCAAATCACTGGTCATTAATTCTTTATTGATCACAAGCAAAAATGTTTAGAAAATATATTCTTGACACTCTACATGTGTTATAAGTAATTCAGTCCTCGGACAAGTAAGGAGGGGGGTTAGAAGAACTGTCGCCTTGGACTTCTGGAGGACAGACTTTGGCCTGTTTGAGAAGCTGGTTGACAGAGTCATTTGGGAGGCAGTCCTGAAGGGAAAATGAGTCCAGGAAGGTTGGACCTTCTTCAGGAAGGAAATTTTAAAGGTGCAGGAGCAGGGCATCCCCATGTGCTGAAAGATGAGTGGTTTGGGAGGAAAACTGGCCCGGCTGAACACAGAGTTTGGCTGGAAATCAGGAAAAAAAAAAAAAAAAGGAGAGTTTATGATCTTTGGAAGAAGGAGCAGGAAACTAGGAAGGACTAGAAAGAGGTCATGAGTTTATGGAGAGAGAAAATGATAAAGCCCAACTAGAACTTCATCTGGCTACTGCTGTAAAAGGCAATAAAACATGTTTTTATAAATACATTAGCTACAAAAGGAGGACTAAGGAGAATCTCTATTCTCTATTGGATGCGGGGGGAAAACCAGTGACGAAGCATGAGGAAAAGGCTGAGATACTTAACGCCTTCTTTGCCTCAGCATTTAATAGTAAGACCAGTTGTGCTCAGGGTACCCACATCCCTGAGCTGGAGGACAAGTACAGAGAGCATAATGAAGCCCCCATAATCCAAGGAGAAATGGTGAGGGACCTTCTACACCCCTTAAACATACAGAGGTCTATGGGGCCAGATGGGATCCACCCAAGGGTACTAAGGGAACTGTTTGAGATGCTCACCAAGCCCCTTTCCATCATTTATCAAGAGTCTTGGCAAAATGGGGATTTTACAGATGACCCGAAGATATCAAATGTGTTTCCAACCTACAAGAAGGGTTGCAAAGAGGATCCAAGACCTGTCAGTCTGACCTCAGTGCCAGGGAAGGGTATGGAGCAGATCGTCTCAAATGCCATCATGCAGCACATACAGGACAATGAGGCGATCAGGCCCAGCATGGCTTTAGGAAAGGTAGGTCCTGCTTGACTAAACAAATCTCCTTCTATGACAAGGTGACCTGCTTAGCAGGCCAGGGAAGGGTTGTAGACATTGTCTACCTAGCCTTTAGCAAGGTTTTATACTGTTTCTCTCAGCATTCTCCTGGGGAAACTGTCTGCTCATGGCCTGGGCAGGCATACTCTTCCCTGGGTAAAAAATTGTCTGGATGGCTAGCCGCAAAGAGTGGTAGCCAGTCACAAGTGGTGTTCTCCAGGGCTCAGTATTGGTACTGGTTCTCTTCCGTATCTCTATCAATGACCTGGATGAGGGGATCAAGTGCACCATCAGTAAGGTTGCAGATGACATCAAGTTGAGTAGGAGCGTTCATCTGCTTGAGGGTAGGAAGGCTCTGCAGAGGGATCTGGACAGGCTGGATTAATGGGCCAAGGCCAATCGTATGAGATTCAATAAGGCCAAGTGCCAGGTCCTGCATTTGGGTCACATGAACTCCTTGAATGCTACAGACCTGGGGCAGAGAGGCTGGAGAACTGCCCGAGAGAAAAGGACATGGTGGTGTTGATTAACAGTTGGCTGACTATGAGCCAGCAGCGTGCTGAGGTGACCAAGAAGGCCAACAGCATCCTGTCATGCATCACAAATAACCTGGCCAGTAGCAGGACTAGGCATGTGATTGTCCCCCGGTACTGATGAGGTGCTACTTCGAGTGCTGTGTCCAAAAAGATATTGAAGTGCTGGAGTGAGTTGAAGCTAGTGAGGGGTCTAGAGCACAAGTCTTGTGAGGAGCAGCTGAAGGAACTGGAGTTGCTCAGCCTGGAGAAAAGGAGGCTAAGGGGAGATCTTTTCGCTCTCTACAACTCCCTGAAAGGAGGATGTAGTGAGGTGAGTGTTAGTCTCCCAAGTAACAGGTGGTAGGACTTTAGGAAATGGCTTCAAGCTGCATCCGGCAAGGTTTATATTGGCTGTTAGGAAAAATTTCATCTCCAAAATGGTTGTCAAGCGTTGGAACAGGCTACCCAGGGAAGCAGTGGAGTCATCATCCTTGGCAGTATTTAAAGACATGTAGAAGTGGTGCTGAGGGACATGGTTTAGTGGTGGACTTGACAGTGTTAGGTTTATGGTTCGACTCGATGGTCTTAAAGTGATCATCGAGTGATTCTGTGATTCTATGATTTTGTGATTCTAACAGCAACTGTAACCAAATTAAGAAGAGAAATTATATTTCCAGATGTGTACAGTTTCTTATTTTCAGAATCTTCTGCATGGATATTGTTACACAGAAATGTATGGTAGTATATTGTTTGCAGTTCTATATTCTGAACTCTGAGCACAGGTATCTCAGTGCACATTTCCACTTTAGAAAATTCGAATGAAATATTTCCATGCTCCTGAGATCCTTGACATGTAATAATCAAGTAAGTCAAGATTCAGACTCCTGTTTTCTGTTAACATGTACAGTTAGAGAAATAAAATGATCCTTGTGTGTGATTCCTATGTATAAACTCCTTGTAACTATTATTGAACCAGCAATTGGTTCTCCAATCTTCTATTAAAATATCAATAGTATTTTTCAGAGCTTAAATTGAGCAGTGATTTTATTTAAGGCCACATCTAGACATCACTTCGAAGAATCCCTTGTTGTTGCTAAAAATGAAAGCCATTCAAACGAGTGTGATTGAAACAGGGACAGGGAAAGGGAAAAAATCAATAGAACGTTTTCCAGGGTACTATCTCTGCTTTTGAAAAGAGACCATTAATAACATGCTTACAGTAAAAGCAGCTGCTTTTTCAAAGTGCATTCAATGGTGAGCTGAAAGGATGTCTCTCTCTACACAGCATCCCTGGAGAGAGAGTTTGCAAAGATTTCAAAACCTGACCTCAGACTATGGACAAAAGCCTTTCCTAGACATTTTAAATATTCTTATCTAATGTTAGACTGTGAAGCTGGGTCTGAAATGCCTTCTAATATTTTGCTCCTTATGAAAGGCAGTGTGGGTCAGGGAATGAGGTATTGGTCTGAAAATAGCTTTGCAGCCAAAACACTGCATGTCACATTTGTATCTCTGAGGACTGTACGTGCCATGCTAATGCAAATTGCTACAACCCTCAACAGCGATGGGCAGTGTTGTGGGGCATATACTGCAGTTCCTGCTGAAAGAGAGGGCTGGATAGCCCATTCAGAAAATTATGGAAACTTGAGACTAATTCAAGTTTAAGGGTTGAGATAAGACGGAATCTTGGATCATCACCCAACTTGCTTCTAGCATTATTTCATGTGCTGAAAGGTATGCAATGCTTTAGAATACATAAAAGGTGAACAATGCAGTTAATATGTAGGAGAACATTTTTCACAGATCTTAGCACGCTTGGGTGAAATTTTGTAATCTCTTTCGCTTGCTTTGTTTAGATAGCTGAAGCATATCCACAGGTTTTCAGGAACACCAGGATGAAATACAAGGCATATTTATAACAACAAGCATACCACTTATGACCAAAGGCCTGAGCTTGTACTTATGATAAGTTCTTAATTATGTTACTTACTATGCCCTTAACTGTCCTCTCTATGGAAACAATGCAGTGATTTGAAGAGCCTGTAACCTTCCAATGTATGAATGTTGTTATTTGCATTATACTGCTAATTAACCTCTGTCCAACCCCTGTAATCCTGGTTGCAGAATCTGGGTAGCTGGAAAAGCTTTGGTGTCTCTGATATCAGTGCCTATGGGCCAGATTAATCTCATCTCACCTCATTAAGGTCCTCAACAGCCATTGCTAAATTAAGATCCTAGCTGTCCATCGTCTCTTTCGGAGTCACTGAAGAGTGACAGGAGCCCACAGAGAACAAGCTCAATCTCAGGCTGATTAAGAACAGACCAAATTCTACATTCTGTAGGGTTTTGATTAGAGATGTCTGGAGGGAATATCCAACTAAGGAGTTACAGTTGCTTCTTTCTGCATTTGACTTCTTGTTTCTACACTCACATTGCAGGAAGAAATTGATCTGGGTTAAAAATCCTCAGTCTTACAAACAACAATAACATGATAGCCAAAAATTGTCCTTCAGAATCAGAGGGAGAAAGCTTAGTTTCCTGATCCATCTCAAATGCAGATACTGTCAATAGTTGGCTTGAATCAAAGGAGGGAAAAGGAATGTGGAAAGGACACGGCTGCTTCTGATCCTGATTTGGCCCCTAAAGCTCCTGCATTGTGAAATGAGAGCATAAAATGATCAGAACATTCCAAAACATACACTGTAATAGGACATATTACTCTAAAATAGACACTATCACCCAAATAGTCAGTCAGTCCTTAATGTCTTTCTTCCTAGTCTTAGCTGTGCTGACTACAATTCTGTAGACTTTGTACAGCAGTAACAATTTGACATCTTTATAGCGATGGATTCGTGTGGGCAGTCAGGATGCAAGACTTCATTGATTATTATATCTCTGAGTTTCTATTCTAAGGAGAAGCTACTCATATAATCTGCTGGGTTGATAGATGAGGAGACGGCATTATTGCAACGGGCTGTCCACAGCCCCTTTTCATCATAGTTACAGCTACGGACTAGTAGGAGCCCCTCTGGAAATGAATGTTGGAAATCATAACGGCACTTTGCATGGTGCAATTTTATTTAGGGAAATTCTATTCAAGGCATAAAATAAGGAGTTCTTGTAAAAAGAAATAAGCAACTAGAAACTTTAATATGATAGTTTCAATAAGGTTCCTTATTGTTTTCAATAGAATTCTGGTGGCATTTTTATATTCTAGATTTTACCTTCATTTGATTCAGTTTTCTCCAAAGATTAATATGAGATGTTCATTTCAAAGAGAGAGATTACCAGGGTGATTAAAATCTCTTTTGTTATGTGTAATCAGAAGAAGCAGTTATTAATACTGAGATATATATTATATATGTCTCTCCTCTGCTCTGATTTCTCATGGAAGTTACTCCTATCAAAAACGCAGGCTTTTCTGGAAGAATATTACAATTTATTTATATTTTATACCACTAGCTTTGAGAATCAGCAGTTGTATAAGGGGTTTCTAGTGGTCAGTTTGTGCATAGAAATAGTCTTCTATTTGAACAAAAAGATGGCAAAAAATCCCTGAAAAAATTGTGATGCTACTTACAGATGAAGGTTTAGACCTCATAGCTGGGTTTTAGCCTACCCAAAATACCTACCTAACCCATTTAAAAAATAATATTTATTCTCTGAACTGCCATTTTCCCTACCTTAGTAAGGGAAGTGTCACTATCCCTATTTCACAACAGGAAACTGAGAGATGGAATTATTTACTAGTTATTTGAGGAAGATTATGAGTCTATAACATTAGACTAAATTTTCCCTTTCCCAGGTGCTCATTAACTACTACCCACCCTGTTTGATTTTCAAGTGAACTTATGTACTGGGGAATCCTGAAAATTTTGCCACCTTTTTTTAGTGAATGATCAGGATATTAATTTGATCCAGAAAAAAAAAAAAAAGAGGGCCAAAAAAAAGCACTGTTGACTGACTCAATCTCATGATGAGAAACTTGGGGGTGAAGACCCTTAAGGTAGCAGTGCATTGCCACAGGTTCTTCCCATGTTGAAAACAATTAGGTTTCAGGATATGTCACCATTCAGCAGACCTGTCACAGAGCAGAAAATACCAGAAAGAAGGATTCCTGTTTTTGTGGCTCTCCGCCAGGAGTTTGCACGTAGTTTGGCAGAAACATTAAGTGGGATGCAGCAAAAGTCTGTCAAACCCAAAATCTTTCAAACAAAGCAGTTTGGTGTTCAATAAATCCATGTTTTTAACATGGCTTTGTTTAGTCAAAAAGTGTTCATTTAGTTCCATTCATTTCCAACATTTAATCAGGGAAAGGGAAGATACTGACTGTAATCACAGCCTGCGTACTTAGCTATATTCATTACCTGAGCAACGTCTGAATTGTGAAAATAATAGTTTGTTTAAAACTGGAGTGGTCATTCCACAGCATAAAAAGCAAATATAATAAGCTAGGGAGTGGGGCTGTGAACAAGGTCAGGATATGGAGTGGGAAGAACAGCTGCAGGGTCAGAATTCAAGGAAAGAAAATTTGGGAACATTCTTTAGGAAAGGTGTTAGTCTGGCAGAATATTGATTAACTTAAAGGAAGGAAAATTGATTAACTTTGAGCATAAAAAGAAGTGAGGAGACCTGAAGATGGAAATGGAGGAAGAGGTTTAGAGAAGTAGAAGAAGAAGGGGAATGAGAGAAGAAAGGGGAAAGAAGGAAAAAGAGCATAAGACAGCTCTTTCTCAGAAATCTCTCTTCTTGTGAAGCATAGGCACATCGTAGCAGCTGTAATGGGTCTTCGCCAGTAACCACAAATGGATATGTATGTCATCTATATCACATCTGAATGAAACTAAGCTACTTCAGTGTCGATGTCTCCAGACAGCTTTTCTTGAATGAAGGGAGTGTGGTGTGAGTTCAACATGTGTATTACACAAGCCGTACTACTTTCTTTGTCAGTTGGATGAGTTTGGGTTGTTCTAGTTGCTGCCTGCTGCATTGAATACATCATATTCAGTTTAACATCAATTTATCTCACCAAATTATTAAAGACAGAACTTCAGTACCCAGCAACCAGAGTGCATATGATAACATTCACCAAAATAGTGTCATTTAATTACTCCAGTGCTTTTTAAAGGACGCTCCACTTACTTCTATGCACACACATGTGTTAAAAATTAAAACAATAACAACAGTAACCAAAATCCTCAACGATGAAAACTTCTCCAAGTGAATATTAACTGGAATCACAGAGTCACTGAGATTGGACAAGACCGTTAAGATCATCAGCTCCAACCATTAATCCAGCACTGACAATTCCACCACTAAACCATGTCCCTCAGCACCACATCTACATGTCTTTGAAATACTGCCAGGGATGGAGATTGCACCACTTCTCTGGGCAGTCTATTCCAATGCTTGATAACTATTTTGGAGAAGAAATTTTTCCTAATATCCCATCTAAACCTTGGCTGGTGTAACTTGAAACTATTTCCTACCATTCTATCGTTTATTCCTTGGGAGAAGAGATGGAACCCCCCTGGCTGCAGCCTCCTTTCACAGAGTTGTAGAGAGCGAGAAGGTCTCCCCTCACCTCCTTTTCTCCAGGATGAACAACCCTCAGCCACTCCTCACAAGATTTGTGCTCCAGACCCTTCACCTGCTTTGTCGCCCTTCTCTGGACACACTCCAGCACCTCAATGTCTTTCTTGTTGTGAGAAACCCAAAACTGAACACAGTATTTGACATGGGGCCTCACCCATGTCAATCACTTCTCAACAATCACTTCCTGAGTCCTGCTGGCCACACTATTCCTGATACAGGTCAGGATACTGTTGGCCTTCTTGGCTACCTGGGGCACAATGCTGTCTCTCATTCCAGGTCCTTTTCCACCAGGCAGCTTTCCAGCCACGCTTCCTCAATGCTGTTGTGTTCATGGGGTTGATGTGACCTGTGGCACTTGGCCTTGTTGAATCTCATAACACTGGCTTTGGCCCATCTATCCAGCCTGTCCAGATCCCTTTGTAGACCCTTCCTACGCTCAAGCAGATGAATGCTCCTGCCCAACTTGGTGTCATCTGCAAACTTACTGAGGATGCACTTGATCACCTCATCCTCACCCTCACCTATTGATAAAGTTATTAAGTAGAACTGGCCCCAGTAATGAGCACTGGGGAATACCACTTGTGACTGGCCACCAACTGGATAACTCAATTCACCACAACCCTTTGGGTTTGGCCATCCAACCAGTTTTTTACCCAGTGAAGAGTATACCTGTCACATGTCCAGGCCACAAGCAGCCAGTTTCCCAAGGAGAATGCTATGGGAAATCGTGTAAAAGGCTTTACTAAATTCTATCTAGACATCATCCACAGCCTTTCCTTCACCCACTAAGCAGGTCACCTTGTTATAGAAGGACAACAGCTTAGTCAAGCAGGACCTGACTTTCCTAAAGCATTGAGGTGCTGGAGTGGGTCCAGAGAAGGACAACGTAGCTGGTGAGGGGTCTGGAGAGTAAGTCTTACGAGGAGAGGCTGAGGGAGCTGGGGTTGTTCAGTCTGAAGAAGAGGAGGCTGAGGGGAGACATTAATGTGCTCTATAACTACCTGAAGGGGGGGTGGAGGGAGGCGGGGGTCGGTCTCATCTCACAAGTCACAGGAGATAGGACAAGGGGAAATGGCCTCAGGTTGCACCAGGGGAAGTTCAGGTTGGATATTAGGAAACATTTCTTCATGGAAAGTGTTATCCAGCATTGGGATAGGCTGCCCAGGGAAGTGGTTGAGGCGCCATCCCTGGAGGTGTTCAAAAGATGGCTTGGCATGGTCCTCAGGAATATGGTTTAGTAATTTTTATTTCTTATTTCTTATTTATTTTTTTTGTCAGAGTTAGGTTGATGGTTGGACTAGATGATCTTAAAGGTCCCTTACAACCTAGATGATTCTATGATTCTAAAGCAATGCCAGCTTGGCCTGATTGCCTCTTTGTCCTGTAGGTGGTGCATGATGGCACTTGAGATGATCTGCTTCATACCCTTCCCTGGCAGCAAGTCAGACTGATTGGGCTGTAGTTTCTGGGATCTTCCTTGAGGCCTTTCTTGTAGATGGGTGTCATATTTCACTGAATTTCACTGAATTTTTAGACTTGGAAGGGACCATAGAGATCATCTAGTCCAACTCCCCTGCTAAAACAGGATTGCCTAGAGCTCGTCAGAGCATGTTACTCAGGACTGCATCCAGGCGGGTCTTGAAAATCTCCAGGGAAGGGGACTCCACAACCTCCCTGGGCAGCCTGTTCCAGGGCTCTGTCACCCGCACTGTGAAGAAGTTTTTTTTCATATTTGAGTGGAACCTCTCATGTTCCAACTTGTGCCCGTTACCCCTTGTCCTCTCACTGGGAACCACTGAAAAGAGTCTGGCTCCCTCCTCCTTCAACCCACCCTTGAGATACTTGTCAGCATTAATAAGGTCTCCCCTCAGCCTTCTCTTCTCCAGACTAAAGAGTCCCAGCTCTCTCAGTCTTTCTTCATATATTTGTTAACCTCCAGTTAACTGGGACCTCTTCAGACCAGATAGGTAAGAAAGGCAATGCAGTAGGGTAACCCTGTATGTTAGGGAGTGTTTTGAAGCCCCCATATTTCAAGGAAAAATGGTGAGGGACCTGCTTACACCTCTTAGACACACACAGGTCTGGTCTATGGGGCTGGATGGGATCCACCCAAGGATATTAAGGGAGCTGGCAGAGGTGCTCACCAAGCCCCTTTCCATCATATATGAGCCGTCCTTGCTGATAATGTATTTTTTGCCTAGTCTCCATGCCCTTCTGAATACCCTGGAGGAATGTTACTACCAGCTGCAGATTTGTTCTCTGAAGTTTTCTTAGTTTAACATACATGTATGTAAAAGTTTGTGTGTATAATCCTACGTGGGAGGATTTTTCAGGAACGTCTATTTAAAAGAAGGAGGTGTTGGTCCTTTACCAAATTTCTGTGGCTCTGATAGTACAGAACAAAAAATGTTGTCTAGATGAACAGTAGGTCAGAAGGACAGAATAAAAAAATGGTTGAGATCATTCCACACAGCAGAAGGAAGTGAGGAACAGGTAAGAACTTTCACAACATAACTTTTCAAACCAGAAAAGTGTCCTATAAAAATAACAAAGGCCTACTACCCTTTAGGAAAAGCCATTGTTATGTTTAGATGTGTCAGGAGAACATAGGCGCACTGCCTTGAAATGCAAGAAAAGAATGGCCTTGTTTGAGTAGATGAGATGGGTCTGTTAAATACTTGTTCTTAAATGAGATTCACCCTTCCAAAGAGTCTCATGAAAATTTGGAAAGATATTACAAGAAACACTACAATGACATAGTAAAACCTGCACAATACAAATTTAACTTTCTTTGTTACCACATTGCACAGTCTTTAAATAATATAAATAGTAAGGACGTCAACAAATCTGAATAACTCACTATGAATTATAAATCATGTTCCCTATAACTTCGGCTTAGTAGTAAGATGAATTAAAGATATTGTATAAGTCAGGTTGCTCGAGCTTTTCTCTCTGTATACACCTCTTTCCAATCAATCCCCTGGTTCTGGACATCACATTCTACGTAATTTACTTTTGTCTGTCAATTAATATGACGCTTGCATTAGAACACACAATATTGTCAAATACTAACTTTGTAGGCAGCTTGAAAAATGCACCATAACTTCATGAATGTCTCATAAGAACACCTGACACTAAAACACCTTTATTGCCTGGTACAAAGTTTCTGTACCTAACATGTAGTGAATTTGCATGATTAATTACTTGGATTACTCCATTAACAGGGGCTATGTGACATTTTCCTTGTGTGTTCTTCCTTAAAAAAAAAGTTAACAATCATTTAGCTAGACATTTAACTAGACTTTTAGTTTTAAATCCTCAGTAAAGAGATGCCTGTAAATCAGAGGTTGGTACCAAACATAAAAATTTGCCAGCTACAGTCATGTCCATCTTTCCATGCATGCTATTTGCTCAGCATAGTAGCATACTGGGCTACATTCAGGTATCTACCTTTCTCAGAGCCTGGATTTGGAAACCTGGAGGTGTTCATTTCCAGCTAGGGCAAGAATTGAAGAGTTAGAAGTTGCAAGTCTGAGTCATACAAATCTGAGTAGGAATCAAACTCATCCATCCAGCTTGGAGCCGAGTTGAGACACCTTCTATGACCAGGGGACACATGCAAGGAAATCCAAAGGAATAAATTCAAAGAGACATATTTAAATCTGAGAATAAGTCACTCTACCTTTCTCTCCATTGACTATAGATGGAGCTCAGATGACCCACATCGAGACAGTAAAAATTAGATATAAATTTTGCACATAATAATAAACACCCATATTATGTAGTTCTCCAGCTACATGAAGTGGATGAGCTAAGGGAGGTTAGATGGCCACTTCAGTCAAGTAAGTCCAGGCATAAAAAAAAAACCTCTATTTACAACATCAGAAGTCAAATACAAGGTTGGACACAGCTAGCTAACCACTGGAATAAATTATCAAGAGAAGAGCTGGATGGTTTTTTATTTCTGTAAAGTCAGATAAAGGTTACTGAGTCTGATGGGGTGACAATTTAAGGTGTGATTTATACATGGTCAGACTTAGGGCTTTAATAGTCTTTGCTGGACTGAGTGAGTCTGTTAATTATACTATTTGAAGCAAGATAGCTTATGGAAATACTTATGACAACAGATCCCAAATACAGCTTCAACGACTACTCTACCGTTTCCTTCCAATACATTCCTATTAGGAAGCTGACTTAAAAAAAATTTCTTTTTAAAATTAAATTCGATGGTAAAATTCACTGACTGGTGAAGAAAAGTAAATTTACTAATTCATGAGGAAAAATTACTTTAAAATAGAGCTATAATATAATAAAGGCAAAACTGCGTAAATGGTCAGAACAATTTTGAGAATTTTTTTTTTAATGTAATCATTCAGTTCCTCATGTAACACTGAGGCAGCCTGTAAACAAATCCACTCCTAGATTGGTGTGATTCAAAAGAAAAATTTGCAACAGCTGTTGTGTGAATAGCACCCTTCTGAGATTTGAGTTCCTAAGCTGATTACAGGCGAACATCTGGAAAATTGAATTGAATCCAAATCTACTAAAAATTACTGTGTCTGTTAGTTTGTTGTGTTCACTTCAGGAAATGAGCAATTTTATCATAATTTAAGGAATTTCATTGCACAGTTGGTGGCATATACATTGAAAGAATGAGGTAATCACTCTTCCTCTGCTATGGAGAAAATAATCTTTATAAAAGGAGAAACTGTCCCATTCACATCTCCAGATATCACTGTGAGATCCTTCTCATGGAGTCGGGGCAGCCAAATGTAACCCCAGACCTCTGCTTACTGAAACAGGAACTTATTTATGTGCAGAGGCAGAGATTAGTTTAACCCGTCAACTGAATCCTGTGTCTGAAGTTAAGATGAGCTGAAACCTACACAAAGTACAAAGGCACTCAAATGTGAGCATGGGTGTTTTACATCATGGGTGAAGGGGAAAAGAAAGTAAAACAACCTTTTGAAAAAATCAAAGGAGTTTGTTTTGATTTTGAGGGTTTTTTTATCTTTTAGATTTAGAAATGTATAAATGTTCAACCCAAAAGTTCTTTTCAGCCATTGGAGAACATGTACAAAGTGGCCTGTCCAGGATTGTTGGGTGATAGGCAGGATCATATTAGTGTAGTCCTTCACAGGCATATAAATAAGAAGAATTTGAAGCAATGTGGTTAGGGGCAGCATAGCATGTTGGTAGGGTTCAGTGCAGTGCAAATGTGGGAGTAGTTTCATATAACAATGGGAGATATTGCCTTATTTAACACACAAGGGGAGAGAAAAAGAGAAAGGAAGGGAGGAAAGAAGCAAGCAAGCAAGCAAGCAAGCAAGCCTTGACTATTACAGCTTCAGCTTAGATGACAGAAATAAAATGCTGGCCCCAGATCTGCATGGAGTCATTCAAACAGCTTAATAGCACAGGGAATAAATCACTATTATTATTATGAAACAGGAGACAGAGTTCTTGGGACCTGGAACTGTGCAGCTCAACTCCAACTGCTGTTCAACATTCAGAACTACCAACTTAATTTCCTCCTAGCACATAATAAATAACACATCTACCCAACATAAAAGCATTTTTATAATAGCAGTAAAGGAACTGCAGAGAGTGTGATTATCATGAACTAATAATACCCTGCAGAAGATATGCAGCAAAGATTGAAGATGACCTGAAAATGAGACTATGGTTCACATGGATGGTACTGTACCTGACCAGACATTGCCCCATTTTGACCATGCTGTCCCAAACTGCTACCACATTTTAATATTCTCTTTGCCTGCCACAGTAATTTACACAGAGGGAGTTTGTTTATCATTGTGGATTTCCTCTTTATGTGATGGATTCTAGTACAAGAGCTAAAATGAATGCCATGTTTTAATTCATGGCGCTGTTAGTGCTGGTTCGTGCACCAGCTCACACTGCCTGTAGTATTTTCACAGCATCACACATCTCAAGGAAACAGAAGGGAAGCTCAGCTGGTCTCTTTTTAGTGCTTCTAGTGATACTCTATCTTTGCAGAGGTGATGGCTGTACCCTCTAATGGGAGAGAAGGGGTTGCCTAGTGGTTAAAATATACAGCTGGCTATTAGCCAAATTGGATTTGCTCCCTACATTTGCAGCGACTTATGTGACCAGTGACTTCACGTTGCACTCATGCTCCCTGTGAAGCAGATCCTGTCTCACTCTGTTCTTTCAAGTGACATTTTTCTTGTATGTCTTTTACAAGGGACCCCATCTCCGCGCTTGTGTTTGAATACTTGTGCAGGGGAAACCGCTCTGGGTATGTACTCCCCAGGATGCTTATTTGTGGAGGAATATCTCACTGGAGACACTTGCACGTGGTCTGAAACAATATAAAATCAGCCCCACATCTGGTATCATTGGGAGGCAATGAATGGGAACACAGAAGCAATAATTTAATAAAAGTCCATCCCTCAATTACAGTCTCGCATAATATCCTCAGACAAATTTTAACAGTGTGTGAAAGTCACATGAACTACATAATATTTTCACATCGGGAAAGAAGCCAAAAAAGTTGTATTCCTATGGTTGAAGTGCTCTTTAATTGTACTCACCCCTGTAAATGACTTTATCTCCTCTATGATGGGTGTTTGATGACCAGAAAATAGCTGCAGAGATCCAGAGAAGTCTTCTATGGCAGGCGCTTTTAATCTTGGGTTGAGTGCTGGTATCCTGATTCCTGGTGAATGCTTCTTGATAGCTCTGTTCAGCAAGAAAGCACAGGCAGCTCTAATCTTAGTGTTTTCAATCTGAAATTCAACCTTTTATGGGATTTTATCAGATTTTTGGGCCAGCTTCTATCACTGTGGTGTTACAGACCTAAAATCGTGCTGAGCAGAAGACAGAAGCAGTCACAGAGGAAAGACTAGCCACATCTTGATGGAAAGAAGACACATCAGTACTCTGATCCTCCTCATCCAAGGACAGCAAAAAACAGACCAATAACAGTCTGTTTGTTCATAATGATCTCAGTAGGGCCTCATTAAAAAAATCTTTGTTTTGTTTTATTTGGAAGTTGAATTAAAAACTGGAAAAGAGGCTGGGTTGATCAGAAAGAGTTCTTTTTTTTCTCATTTTCTTACTAAAAGAAAGTGAAATGCAAGATCTGACTTGCACATTTGTTCCACTTGAAATGGGAAGCTTTATTTTTGAGGGAGAAGTGGTTTAAATTGCCTAAAGTGCCTGCCAATCTAATTTTCCTGAAAGTTATGATTTGGGGCATTTTGACACAATTCAAAAAATGAAGGGATTGAGTAAGCAAGAGGATATTTCCTTATACCCAATAGTTTTGTACATCATCTCTAAATATTTTACAGTTTTGAGTTAGAGTAAGCTTTAATATATATCAAAAGGATAAAGAATTCTTAATCCCTTCTGTTGATGTTATTATACAGTGGAGAGACTATCCAAATATCCATCAAACAATAATAATGAATTTTCTTGGAAAGTGTGAAGAGACACTAGGCAAAGTAGAACTATGGTAATATGGGGATTCAGTTCAGCCTCAAAAGTAGTATAATATAATGCAAGAAATAAATAAGAGGGAAAGGAAGTGAAATTATATAATTCAGAGACAGGTGTAAACCAATCCCAAATTTACTGCAATAGGAGCAGATTGTCAGCCCCTGAGGGAAGGAAGCAAAGGAAACAACTGTATGCAAATAAGTATGATCATTTACTCAAATTATATTTACAATTGGTCATAGGATTTCTGTCTGCTGAGATGATTTCTGTGAGAAGGAAAACAGCAGGATCCAGGCTAACTTAATCTACTAGTCTGCTTAGGTATTTATTTTTTTCCCCATAACGTAGAGATGTAAGATACTGGATCAGGACAAACATTTATCAGGATGTTGTTTCCCATGACAGCTACAGGAGATGCCTAGAAGACTGTAGGGGTGCAGCCTCAGCGTGTGAAAAGGGGGCATCTTGATCCCCTGGAACAACCTTTTTCTTTCCATTTTTAAGTAGTATAGGAACTGCTGCTCTGGTGACCACAGATGGGCTGCTGTGTTTAATAGCTGATGGATCTGTGGACTTCCATGGATGTATAATCTCTTCTTTGAACGCATGTTACAATTTTGACTGCTGGAAAATTCTGTGGCAGAGCTTCACAGTTCAATGTGCAGCATAGAAAAAAAAAGAAACACAACAAAAAACAAGCAAAAAAATCTTTTAAGTTTCCTGTCTGATAATTTCCCTGTACTGTGAAAACGTGAATTATTTCTCCTCTTCGCTTTCTTCACACCTTTCCTGATTCCATAGATCTTTTTTATATCCATCATAACCATTTATTTTCATTTTCTAGAAGTGTGTTATGCCTTTGATCATCTTTGTCACCTTCTCTCTACCTCTTGCAGTTCTGCTATATCCTTTCCAAGACAGTGTGATCAGAATTGAACATACTATTCAGAATATATGAATGAAGTACAGTGATACAAAGCTTATTTGGAGCCATCACTGAATATGTATAGTTAGGGTTATTTTTCCACCTGTGCATTACTATGCATTAGCAGAAATTAAATTTTCTCAGCCATTTTATTACCCAGTCAGATAATACTGCAAGATAATCCTGTGATTCTTTGCCGTAAGTATTAGATTTGACTACTTTGAATAATTTTTAGCACCTGCAAATGCTGTTCCCTTTTCAGATTACACGTGGATACCAGGAAGAGCAGCAGTCACAGTGTGGCTCATGGGGAAACCATCTGTTAAATTCCCCTCCGTGCAAAAATACATTATGTGCTCCTACTACCTGTTTCTTTATCTCTTAACCACTCCTAAGATGACAACTTTTCTGTACCAGTCAGATTGACAATGACAACATGCTCTTTGTAGGAGCAGCTTTTAGATCCACTAAGAAATGATTGTGTTGCTCTCTGGAGTAATGCATTTCTTCACTGCATGGTGATGCCTGAGGAGAGCAGCAAGTGTCCCCAGTACTGGGAGAGCTGAGGTCTCCACCTGTGCCTGCTGCCCACTGCTGCCCACAGTGACCCATTGTGCAGGAGTGTCCACGCCTGGGACAACACTCCCTTCTTGTGCCTACTCCACACAGCGAGCTGCCAACCCACCCCCAATGGAGATGGTGGGGCACCTGCACCCATCCTCCAAGAAGAGGTCAGCAAAGAGGCAGGTGCAAGTATATAATATTTGTGACAGAGCAGGAGACAGTTCATATCACCCACAGTTAGGTCTGCTGGTGCACTAGTCTGCTAGGACTTCAGTTACCCCTGAAGCAGGAGGGATGGTGGAAAGTCCAGCTGAGTTGGTCAGCAGTTGTCTTTTCATCCTATAGCCGTATCACTAGTTGTATGTATATGCATAATAGCTTATGCATGGGAGATGAGATGACCTCCCTCACACAATGGTAAATGAGTGTTGAAATTGGGCAGAAATTGGACTGAAAATTTTCTGAAGCTGTGCTGTTTTCTGGCTGATAAATACCAGGCTGGACTGGATGCCTTGACATGAAATCAGTTAAGTGACTATGAATGTCGAGCTTCAGATTTTTCAAGTCTTCCAAGCCAGAAGACACATTTATTAGAATCATAGAATCATAGAATCGTCTAGGTTGTAAGGGACCTTTAAGATCATCTAGTCCAACCATCAACCCAACTCTGACAAAAAAAATAAATAAGAAATAAGAAATAAAAATCACTAAACCATATTCCTGAGGACCATGTCAAGCCGTCTTTTGAACACGTCCAGGGATGGTGCCTCAACCACTTCCCTGGGCAGCCTATCCCAATGCTGGATAACACTTTCCATGAAGAAATGTTTCCTAATACCCAACTGAACTTCCCCTGGTGCAACCTGAGGCCATTTCCCCTTGTCCTATCTCCTGTGACTTGGGAGACGAGACCGACAGCCACCTCTCCACACTCTCCTTTCAGGGAGCTGTAGAGCGCGATAAAGTCTCCTCTCAGCCTCCTCTTCTCCAGACTGAACAATCCCAGCTCCCTCAACCTCTCCTCATAGGACCTACTCTCCAGACCCCAATTCAATGCGATGGGACAAGGGGAATCAGCCCCAAGTTCCACCAGGGGAGGTTTAGGATGGATATGAGGAAAAATTCCTTCATGGAAAGGGTTGTCAAACATTGGAGCCTGCCCAGGGCAGTGATGGAGTTTCCACCCCTGGGGGGATTTAAAAGGCGGGCAGATGTGGTGCTGAGGGACATGGGTCAGTGGTGGGTTTGTCAGTGTTGGGTTGATGGTTGGACTTGATGATCTGAAAGGTCCCTTCCAACCTGGGCAATTCTATGGTTCTATGGTTCTATGGTATTTAGAGTGCTTAATACAGTGTTAATTTCCTACCAGAGCTGCAGAGTACTGTCAATTGTCTGAGAGAGCTTTACCTGGGCTGCAGGATTTGGGCACTTCAGTTGACTATGAGCAGATCCCACTTATTAGCCCCTTGGCAGGAGAGTCTGGGAGCACAGTCAGCTCAACCCTACTTGGCTTTCAACACAGAATTCTCCTCCTCAGTCCCACTGTAAGCTAACCCCCAAAGCCACAATCAGTACCAGTTGTCTCATTGATGCTGAAGTGACATCCAAGAAGTGTGTTCCTAGATCCTGGATATCTAAATCCGTGTCTACCCACTCTATTTCTTACTTTACTTTCATAGTACTGTGCTTACATAAAAGGCCCAGCCACATGAGGCTGAGTCTTCCTTATTTTCATCCAGACGGGCATTGCTACTCATAGAAAGAATCACTCTCTTATGCTAACAGTCACATGCTGGTGTAAGAGCAAGGAAAACAAGGCCAACATATACTCTTGGTTGCATTTTGCTCTCCCGGAGGAAGGATGTATTAGATCTTTACCACATGATGGACAGAGAAATGGCACTGTGTTGACTGAAGCTACTCATGATTTTCACCAGGGAGGAGAGCAAACAGCTGTTCGCAAAGCTGGCAAGGAGAAAAGCGAAATACAAAACAGTTGGAGCTGACAACAGCAATGTTTTGTTTCTGGTCAGCATAATCAGATAGTGACTGCTTCAGGGCTCTGTTCTCCCCTTTTGAAGAAAACACATAGTGTTCGTGAGCTGCAACAGATCCCAGCAGGCTGAACAGGGCAGCAGCAGATCCTCTCATTCCTCCCTTTGGTGTCTGCTGGTCCATGAGTGCTGATCTTACTCTAGGTTAATTATGTCCATATTTGTGCCTCTACCAGAAAATCCTCATGTTAAACATATTCTCTAAATCTTGCTGTGCACATATTTTGTGGTCTATTCTGGTTGCCTTTGTGCAGAAGATGCTGCAGATTTCTCTTTTCTACCTGCATTACCTTAAGGACCAGTTGAAAGACATCTTCTGTGCATTCTTTCAGCACAAAACACTTGCCAAAAGCATGTAATGTATATACCAGGTTTATGGCAGCAGGGATATACAACCGCACAGCAGAACCAAAAATAATTGGTAAATGTGCATTGAAAATACCAATGAGAAGTAAATTTTGACTAAAATGAGCAAAACAAACTGTAGATAGTTTTTCATTTTGTTTGAATGTTTTCTGTGTTTAGACAAAAAAATATCCCTTTTTGGAAACCAAAAAGATCAGAGAGGGTTTGTGAGATTTTTTCCCCCCTTTTCCCTTCTATTTAAAAAAATAAACCCAGTAATCTATTTTCTGAATGTCCTGATGGACCAATAGCCAAATTATGGCTGGACACAGAGGGGATGGGACAGGATTTCTCAGTCTTGTAGGACTTCTCACATCATGTGACTAAGACTTTGTCCTTTGTGCAGTAACAGTGGGGGAGGAGGAAACTATTGTCTGCTCACCTCTTCTCCCCTGAAATCCTGGCAAGTGCCTGTTTACTTCCTTCTTTAAGGTATGAAGAAAAGGATTGTCTTTGTTTCCTTTAGGCCGAAAATGATGTAGAAGCATTACTCAAAAGGCAGAGGGTTATGCCATGACCATAGCTGAGATTAGAACAATGCTGATTGTATTTCAAGATGTGACAAGGTTAATATATCCATTTTTCATATTTTGGCAACTCTAGATTAATCCATGGTGACAGTTTTAAAAGCAGGCTCCTAGCTGTGTGTCCCTTCCTTGATCCAGAATAATCTGGATGGGAAGTTTTCTGAGCAAGAAAACAAAATTCAGCATTGTGATCTGTGGGTAGCACCCAGTTCTTCACATCTTTAAGCTTGGCCTTAGGGCACTATCTTCAAATAAATCCATAGTAATGATGATGACTGTTAAGCCTGTGCTGGCCCATGGAACGACTGGAGCAACTGCTGTGGACGTGTCATCAGCACAGCTTTATTGAGACTCCTTCATGGTGTGGAAGTTTGTGGTGGGAAAATTTAACCCAAAAAGAGCCATGGGAGAGGTTCCCCATCAAACCACGGTGTGCTGCCAGCCATTCCCTTCACTTGAGGGAAGGGAAAGAAATTGTAAAAAGAACTTTACATTTCACTAGTGACTGTTAGAAGTGGGAACTGGCTGAGACAGAGAAAGGATTTACTCAATTTTTAATTTACTTGTTAATAATTCATTAGTTATGACAGTGGCAATTAAGCCCCAGACTAGCTTTTTCTGTCCTTTCATCTTTCAGCCTGCAAAGACAGACTTCGGCTAATCCATTCCTAGAGATCTTCTGTCTAATTTTCATTTCTCTTTCCCCCTTTCGTTCATTGCAGCTCTATTTCTACTTTCAATTGTATTCAACTCTTCACAGCTTCCTTTCCCAGCCACATACTATTATTGCTCTTCTACTTTCCAATGTGATCCTCCTAGTGCCTTCCTGACATTACCATCCACTTAGTTGCAAGAAACCTGTTCCTTACTCTGTCATGCTCTTAATTGACTTTTGACCTTCCCACACTGCTCTGCCCTGCCTGTTTGTAACCTTGATCTTCTCCACACTATTCTACCCTCCAGGTTTCACATTCTTGTGTTTCGTTTTCTTCACTTGTCTTCCTTAACAGATTGCCTTCTTGGAATCCCTGCTCCTCAGTTTAACCAAGTGTGAATTTATTAACCCCTCTTTTGAAGGAACGGCTGTTTTTCTGACTCTGCGTATGTAGGTGGCATTCATTTCACCTCTCTTTTGCAAAGTTAAAAAAGGGCATCATACTGTCATGATGAGATGCATTAGAAATGCAGTGTGTTTGCTGTGCTCTAAGAGGTGGGTTTTGCAGACCTTATGTGATTATCAGTAGTTAGGTTTTATCCCATAACCAGTTAATTTAGCTATATACACTGTATTGTCTCAGAAGAGGATAATGAAGAATTTCACTATAACATGCTAAAAACACCAGTAAAAGAAGGGTAATCATCAAGAGTGTAAAATATCTCTGAGTGTTTCTGTGAAATTCAGAAATAATACTTGGCTATCTTTCACACCATTTGCCCATTTTCTCCTGTTTTCTTTACTTATATGCAGACATGAAAGATCATTTCAACTCCACTGTGCTCTTTCTATATCTGTTTATAATCAGAAATACAAGCAACTTGTGGTTCTTCTATTTGCTGGATCACACAGGCAAACATCTCGGGTGGTATAGACCAAGCTAATACCAGTGACACAGAGATATATTTATTTATACCAGTTGAGAGTTAGACACCAGTCTTTTCTCTGCCAGCGGGGAAAAAATAACACAGACTTTCTCCTACTTCAAGCAAAACTGGACAATAACAGATTCAGGAATTGCCTATTCTAATTTTCCAGGACAGGATCTTCCTGTCTGGGTATTTATACAGCAGCTACCACTGTGGTATCTAAACCCCCTATTGATTTATTAAAGTGCACTCATAAAGCTTTCCCTATTTTTTTCCTTGCTCTGTTATTTTATGTGGTGTTATTGTGGGAAAGCAAGGTCAATGGAAGAATGTTTTACATTTTGTTCTGAAAGTGCTGAGGTTTACAGTCGCTATGATGTGTTCCAGAAGCAACTATCACAACGTGGACCAGTAGCCAAGAAAACTCTGTCTCCTGCTTTCATGAGTTTCCTTCTAGCAGTTGTTCATGTGGAGTGGAGCTCCCCTGTGTGATCTCTCCGATAACGTGGATAAATCAAACTGGGATTCTTGGAAACTGAGGAGCAAACTCTTGACTTCAAGTAAGAAGTCATCAGTGTCATCTGAAATGCTGGTTTGCTTTCAGCAGTTGCTTGTTCAGCGGACGGACTGTTGTGTTCTCCATCAGCCGGAGGGTGTGTTTTGTTTTATTTTGTCTCTTTTTAAGCTTGGTAGTTGCTTGCCTATCTACAGTTTGATACAGTCACCAAAGCCAGGAGGTGTGGGGACAGGCAAGCAGGTATGCCACTCTTTGAAGCTGCATCCAGAGCTCACAAGATGAATAGTGCCCTGGTTGAGGCTAAGACATGCAGGCCACTTTGGTGCACAGAGTGTGCACAAGGAATATGAGAAAGCACCTTCTCTTTAGACATAATGTGAATAATAGCAGTAATCTTCAATTGAGTGGAAATACCACTGGAAAGGAAGCATTGCCTCCACTTTTGTCAACCTGGACAGAACAAATTGTTCTTCATTTAACTGTGAAGCCAAGAGACTGAACAGCTTGAGTAAATTCTGGGAATGGTAATATTTGAATGAGGTGATCCAGAGGGAAAACCTGCTCATGTGTTTCTGGCATTCTTGTTCATGATATCTCAGGGTCTTCACAAGGAAGTTGGACAGGATAGAGCTGAAAGCAGGGCCCAAATGGAAATGTGCACAGATGTAGCCTGGAATAAAAGGGACCAACAGTAGTTATGAGAATGCATGAGGTATGGCCAAGTTGTGGTCTTCCACCATCTAAGGGAAGACAGGAGAATCTCAACTCACCTATGCCATATCAGGGTGCAGACAATGTAAGTATACCTATTAGGTCCTTGGAAGAACGGATGTCAAGGCTTGTGCTTTGCAGCACAATTGCTAATAGCAATTGCCAACAGCTACACTGTCACTCCAAAGACTTGCAGAAAGTCCCAGGCCTCATATAGCTGTGCAATAACTGATTCCCACCTATAACTTGCCATAGAAAGGGCAAACATTTATCAAAGGTACAACTAATTTCTGTACACATTCCTGTCTGTCCTCCAAACCTGCTGGAGTCCTGACTGACTGGTAAGTTTTCTGCCATGGTGGTGAGGATGAGATGGAATGTTTGTGAGGAAACTGAGCAGAGCTGATTAGTGCAGCACTACAGGAGATTTCTGAACTACGTACATGGACAAGATTACACATGGATATTTTGTATTGACAGGAGCAGCAGGAGTAGGCCATCCAGAATATTTGCCTGAAATATGCATACTTAATAACAAAGCAAACCAGTGATATTAAAAATCCATAAATATTTTTTGACATTTTAAAACAAATTGAACTTAAACTGGTATCTGAGAAAACCAATATGTTGTAAATTAAAACCTTCATGAGAAAAAAATATTTTAGTGCTTATTTTTTTTGGAATTAATGTGTATTAACTGCAGCCAACACTTGTTCATCACTATGCTGTGCTGATACTGGAACAGACATAAATATAATCAAATCCAGCTCTCTTTTTTTCTCTCTCCTTCTTTTCCATTCTGACCAACACATTTTAATTCAGTCCATATGAATGAAGTTCAACCATTAATTTTATATAACCTGATCTATGCCACAGAATAAATAATACAGTATCTGTTGCCAAATTCGAACGGTCTAACTGAAATAGATATGTGCATTTAGTGAAGCCAAGGCATAATGTGCTTGAATCAATATTAGTACAGCAGCCAACATATGGGATTTTAAACCCAAAGTACATTTGTATATGGGCTTTTATAATGCAAACGGATACACATTTTTCCAAAGCAACATATATTCAATAAAACCCACCAGCTTCCCAAGTGTCAGCTGATACAGCAGTGGATAACATACTATCTTTTCTCCTTTCATTTTCATGTTTAATAAACATCTTTATAAACTTCTTTGGTTTGATGTATTTTGTGTCTGGCAGAAACATCTTCAAAAGCGGAATTTTTCCCTGTGATTCCAAGTTCACTCTTCTATTTCTTCAGTAGCAGTCCAATGTCATAACTTAATCTGGAAGGAAAGACAAATTTCCAATACATACCTGCAATTATTTTGCAGTCCTTTCCATCCTTGGCATCTGTGCATTCTGAAATAAGCATGGAATTGAATCACCCAAAAGAAGAGTTTTCAGAAAAGACACATTAAGCCAGATCTACCTCAGCTGGTCTAAATAGAGTAACTTATTTTAAGCATTGATCTGCATAATCAAAAATGTCATTATCTTTCTTTAATATACTAATCCAGAAAGGTGCGTTTATCATTCACATTCTTAGCTGCTGAAAAGAGAGTTCTATTAATGCATCCCTTGCAGATTCTGCTACTAGATGAAAGAACTTCAGGCTAAACTGTTTTGGTGGGGTTCACCAAACCAAGAAATCTGTAGCTGATAGTAATTTTGGAGGAAGTGAGAACTGCTGTCAGTGACAATAAACTGTGTAATTGTATGGCTGCATAGACAAATTTCTTCCTAGCTCCAGATGTTAGTGTTTGGCTTAGGTTTCTGGTGAGAATAAATAGGCAACTCTCCCTGCACAAATGTTACTGAGTCTGTACAATATGATCAGCCACTTTGAGCTTGAAGAGACATTTTGAATTTCTGCTTCCTGGAAGTATCTTACTGGGCTAAAATAAACACAGAAGACTGACCACCACAACCTTGGGCTGATGGTGCTGCAGGACCTTCTCTAAAATTCAGTGAAATAAAATGTGAAGACTTCAATGACTCCAACCAGCCTTGGCTCTTCCCCCAGACTTTGATGTCTGGCTTATGTCACAGCAGAGGTGACTCATGGGTAAAAGATACTCCAAGCCAGCTGAGTGTACAGATATGTAATCCAGGTGTTAAACTGTATTACACTTTTCCTTCACTTTTGAATGTTGTGGAACTTTCATTTCTAGTGTATAAAACCTGCTGATATCTCTCATGAATCCTGTTTTGCAGAAATGTGAAAGAGGATATTTAACTTTATTTTTAACATCACAAATAAAAAGTTTGTTGTGGGTGATTTTGGTTCAGTTGCGAGATGAGTGACTCAGAGCTTGCTTGAAGGTAACTGCTACTTTGACAGTAAATCAATCAATACATCTGTACAAACTCCATCACGATTCTCTTCACCTGTGCTCTCCGATAACATTACATGTATGTTATTCCACCATATGAACATTTCCCCCCCAGTCATCATTTTTATCTAAAATAGTTATGTGCTTAGAATACTGAAAGTTTTAATTATAGCTTAAATTGAGTCCAGAACTGGAAAGAACCTAGAGAAATAGATGACTATTCCTTTAACATTCATCTGTCCTACATAGAAAATAGGCTAGTCTCCTAGCCATCAAAAGCAGATATGTTTGAAGTGGTGTTCGTCTTACATAGTTTCATGTTTCTATTGTGTGTCTACATTCAAACTAATTGTCTTGATTCCCATTGTAACCAAAGGAGATTTAGTCAATCTAGTGATATGGCTTAGAGTAACAGGGTTTTCACCAATGCAGGTCATGTCATCATATTTTAGGATGACATGAGCCGTGTTCTGTTGACCAGAATTATTAAGGGTTTGGATTAATTGCTTAAACATATGCCTGTAATGACCACTGAGACAACACCACAGCTTGGCAGATACAAGTCCTATGGGAGACCCACACTGTACAGGAGAACCAACTAGCATCTCAAATGGCACTGGATATCCACGCTTAGGCAATTCAAATGAGTCATTAGCTAATGATGACATGTTGAGAAGGATGGATGTGAATTAGTACCCTTTTCTTTCACAATGTTATTAGAAATAAGAACTTTAATTCTTAATTATTTTTTTCTTAATTCTTAAAAAAAAAAGGTCCCACAGGGCTCAGTACTGGGACCCGTTGTCTTTAACTTCTTCATCAATGATCTGGATGAGGGGATCAAGTGCACCCTCAGTAAGTTCGCAGATGACAGTGGCAGTGTTGACAGGCTGGAGGGTAGAGAGGCTTTGCAGAGGGATCTGGACAGGCTGGATTGATGGGATGAGACCAACAGGATGAGTTTCAATAAGGCCAAGTGCCGGGTCCTGCACTTGGGTCACAACAACCCCAGGCAGCGCTACAGGCTTGGGGAAGAATGGCTGGAGAGCTGCCTGGCAGAAAAGGACCTGGGGGTGTTGGTCGACAGCAGGCTGAACATGAGCCAGCAGTGTGCCCAGGTGGCCAAGAAGGCCAACAGCAGGAACAGTGTGGTGAGTAGGACCCAAGAGGTGATTGTCCCCCTGTACTCGGCACTGGTGAGGCCTCACTTCAAGTACTGTGTCCAGTTTGGGCCCCTCACCACAAAAAAGACATTGAGGTGCTGTAGCGGGTCCAGAGAAGTGCAACGAAGCTGGTGAGGGGTCTGGAGAGTAAGTCTTATGAGGAGAGACTGAGAGAGCTGAGGTTGTTCAGACTAGAGAAGAGGAGGCTGAGGGGAGACCTTATTGCGCTCTACAGCTCCCTGAAAGGAGAGTGTGGAGAAGCGGGGGTCGGCCTCTTCTCCCAAGTCACAGGAGACAGGACAAGAAGAAATAGCCTCAAGTTACGCCAGGGGAAGTTCAGTTGGGTATTAGGAAACATTTCTTCATGGAAAGTGTTATCCAGCATTGGGATAGGCTGCCCAGGGAAGTGGTTGAGGCGCCATCCCTGGCGGTGTTCAAAAGACGGCTTGACATGGTGCTCGGGAACATGGTTTAGTGATTTTTATTTCTTATTTCTTATTTATTTTTTTGTCAGAGTTGGGTTGATGGTTGGACTAGATGATCTTAAAGGTCCCTTCCAACCTAGACAATTCTATGATTCTGTGATTCTAATTCTTTACCAAAAAGGCAAGCTAACTAGTATATTTCTTTGGAAAAAAGAGGGTGAAATCCTCACCTCATGGTAGCTTAAGGTGAAACTGGTAGTGACTTTAGTTCTCAGGAATTCTCTAGTTCTCAAGAAACAGCAGTTTTCTGACTGTTCTGGCTCAACAGCACTACACTGACGCCATTGGGACCATGCCAGAATGCATCATAGGAGGATCTGGCCTTGAATTAGCCATTTATGGCAGGAGGGCAGGTAGTAATAGTGCAGACACACATTAAGGAAGGACATTTGTTTCTTATGAAATCAGTTAACAGACATGAAAACCACTTGAAATTAATAGAAACTAATTGAAAGTAATGGAGAATTACCTGAAAATGTAGCACAAGTAGATGAAATTAATTGAAGATAATTGATAGTGACTGGAATTAATAAAAAATGGAAACAAATTTGGCTTAATTGAAATTTATTGAAATTGAATTAAACTCAATAACTCAAAACCTATTAAATTTAATAGAATCTAATTGATATTAATTTTATGCAATATTTAATAGTAACGTAACATTCTTAAAAGGGATTTTTATTAGATGTTTTATTTGTATAACACTATTTCATATAAGAGTAAGAATAAATTTTAACAGAAAAAAATTATGCAGAGCATAGAAACTTCTGGCTCCTTTTGGAATAGTTATGTGTATGGCATGTAACACTGATAACAAAAGTTCCTGACAGTATTTAGTAAGATAAAAAAATGTCTCATGGATTTTGTATTATGGGTGAGGCTTTTATTAGAGTTTAATGAGAACATTCTACCCGTTAAGATATTGGCTTTGATTTGATAAATAACTCCTTGACCAGATATTGAATCCAGCATCTGTCTTCTCTATGAGTGGCACTGTGAGAACCTTTATTTGATGTCTTTAACTATGAAGCATTTTAAGTCTTATAAGCTTCCTTGCAAATTTCCTTCTGTCATATCAGTAGTGCTTTTACCAGCTATTTCCACCTCCTTCAACCTTCATCAGTTGAAAGAACTAAATACATTCTCACATAACCCTGTTAATAGTTATATTCAGCTCAATGATTGAATTATACTTTCTGTGGATGTGTGTTCTTGCAGTAACTTGCAGGAAGCTGAGAGATAATGTGAAATACTTTTTACTGAACTGGTGCTGAGATCCCATTATTTCAAGAATGTGAAAGATGGAGGTTATAAACCAGAAAAATCAGGAAGAAAATGTAAAAATACAACAAAATGTATTTTAATTGATTATTTGTCAAACTAAAAAATAACAGCTTCTGGTACATCTACAGGCTCTAGTTCTAATTAAGACCAGATGTGTAAGTGTATGTGGAAGACCAATACCTTTCAGGAAAAACGAAAAATCTTATGCCTCTGTAGTGGCAAAAAAAAAAAGCCATGGTTTCAGCTATTGTTTTAATAGGATTTTATTTTAGGGTTTAACTACTCAATGAAAACCTCAGGGAGGGTTAGTATTTGTAAAGTGATTGCAAATTTAGGAATGCTTAACACATGCCTGGAACTATCAGTGGTGTCAAATGAATCTAGTTTTCCTACTCACATATGTGCAAATCTCTGCTGTTTGCACATAGCTGGGAATTTTCTGGAAAAATTAGGTGAAGGTAACAGAACCGAATTCCTTTACTTCATGTGCCTTTTCTTTATGGGACCTACAAAACTGGTGAATTTTAAACCTAATTTTAGGAGACAAACTAGGTAGTATTCAACTTACAGACTGGAATACTAAAATTTAGGAGACGGAATATAGTTTTTTATAAATGTGGTTCTGGCATCAATTCCCACTGTAGTCATTGGAAATACAACCAGTGCAGTCAGTGGAGCCTAGAGTTTTTCACCTGACTAAATGCAGATGTCTTTTTTTAGGTCAGGTTGATTAGACCTCTAGATTCCACTGAATATCTTGGGACTTGATTCTGCCCTACATATAGCACCATCTAACATTAAAAACATGTTTGGAATCAAAATTATCCATGGCAAACATTACACAGGATCTCAGGATACTGGTGGTCAATTGGACATCATGCAGGATGCCTCAGGACACCTCAGAGGGTACTTAGTGCTTATGTTACAGTCACTGAATTATGCCCGTGATAGTAACGGGAACTTGCACACTGAGGTCACATTTAGTCATCTATATGCCAATGTCTAAATTTATGTACTTTAGCCAACAAGTGGAATCATACCACTTGGTGGACCTGGTAGTTAAAATCAGAATAGAAGGTAATCTATGCATTTCATTGGCACTCAGCAGTCATTAAGAGGATTTTGCTGACATTTCTAAAAGGAATCTTGTTTTGGGGAAGATATTTTTTAGGAAAAGGTGTAGGGATGCTTTCTGACAGAGACAAAAAGGCAGAAGTTGAAGGACTGGGGAGAAAAGAGGAGTAATGAAAAAATGAGCAAAAGAAAATAAGAGACAGAAGAGGGAAAGACAAAAGAAGGAGCTAGAAGGAATGAAAACTGGATGAACAGATACTACTCAACTGCCTCCTGGCCACAAAAACACAGCTCTCGTGTTGTCACACAAATCCCCAAGAGTTTACTGTGGCACCTGTAACTGATCATGTATTATGCTACAGCCCTGATGCGGTGCAGGAACTAGGCAAAACTGCCTCCATGTTAAGTTTCCTGAAGTACAAATAGCCTTAATAGCACTTGTCAGGGAAGTTCTGACGGGAAACAAAGCACCTTGTGAAGCTCTAGAGAGAACAGTGAAATGCACCTCAGGAATGAAACCTGAAACTGAAATCCATCTAACCCCATTTGTCATTGTGAGTAAGTTAATGGCCTGCTCCGCCTGATGCACAGCAGCAGACAAGCGTCTCTGATTTACTGATTATCTGGATGATGTTTGAACCACATCCACTGCTAGGTAACACTATGGATTCTCCCTGCCCCCTCCAGCCTATTTACCCACTTCTGGCTTCCTACTGAGACATGATTTCCTTTGATTAAACACTTGCGTTTAATTGTAAAATGGCAACAGAAACATAAGACACATAATCCTTTTGAGCTGAGAGAAGCACCAAGTGACTTTTAGGTGGGAAAGGGCACAAAAATTGATTTCCATGTCCTATGCTTTTTGCTTCAACCAGAAGATTGTGGGATGGTAGAGGAATAGGACAATAAAGTGAATCTTTGAAGAATTCAAGTAGGTCTTGGTAACTTATGCCAGTGCTGCACTGCCTTCCTATACCACAACCTGTGTCTATCTTGTCATCTGTTGCCTCTGGAAAGAGAATAGCAACATCATCTCTGCAACTCCAATCAAATTGGCTGCTATTGGACCCTCTTTCAGCTTTCTGTTCCCCAAAATAAACAAGCCCAGCTACTAAGCTTGTCATGGATTGTGTAACCCAGGAACCTGATCATTGTTAACTCCCCAGTCGACCTTCTCTAGTTTTTCAACGTACTTCTTTAGCTGAAGAGCCCCAAACTGTACATAATACTTGCCTATTCAGTTGCCAATCAGAGTAGTCTGGCTTGATATTTTGAAGCCTTACTTGAAATTTAAAAAATGTCTTAAAAATAGAGGAATGGAGGATAATTGAAGGGACCTCTGTGCATAACAGATGCCAGAGATCTCACTGTTTGCAGAGAGAGTTTGCAGTAAAATAAGTCAATTAGTCAAAGGCAAATAAGATGCTAGATGTTGACGAAAGAAAAGTTTCTTCCCCTGTTGCATTCTGAGAGGAAAAAACCCACGACTGTTATGAGGTTTCCATTAACAGGCCTATAAGAACATTTGCGTGGAAGGAGAAACCTTGAAGTAAGAATCGTGAATGTGCTAAATCACCTAGAAATATATGCTGCAACAGTTTTGTGAGCAATAAAAGCATGTTACAATTTTAATGTATTTCTCAGTCCAGTCTGATTTTTTACAAAATGGCTTTGATTGGCCGAAGAGATTTCTGAGAAGATGGGTTAACTTCTGTGAATAGTTTTGCTCATTCAAAATTGCTGTTTAGATATTCTGAACTGTCACATCATATCTGAGCGTGAAACTAGACTTTTGCCCTTTCTTATAAATCTTGAATTACATTATAACACAGCTCAACATTATTCAGTTCCAGCTCTTTCCTCCTTCTTCTTCTTTTCATTGTATTTATTTATTTATATCCTGATAATAACATCCTTGGGGCATTGTATAGGCAAGACATGTATCTTGGCCTTCTTCTTTCCCCAGGAGTGCAATTGCCTTGTGGTAATTATAAGATGTCGTATGTTATTATGAACGTGCCTTATTGCTCAAACACATCAGGGATATCTGATAATGTAATTACTTCACCTTATAAAACTATTATAAATCATGCATGGGCACATTTTTTTTCCATAGCAGAGCTGTCTGAAGAATTATCACATTGCATGGAATGGCAATATCATGGTATGGCTAGCATTATGTTCCATAAGCCCACAGTAGGCAATGGCAGTATTAAAATAAAATATTTAACATGAATGATTAAAGAAAACACATTCAGAATGCATGGGTCCTTTCTAAAGGTCTAGGAGAACAGATTACCATCTAAGTGAGCATATTCCACACTTGTGCCTTCTGTGAGATTAATAGCAGCTGCAGACTTGCTGTTTCTCTTTTTTTTTTTCTCCTTTACTTTCTTCCTTCCTCCTCCTCCTTCCCAACTTTCCTGAGTGCAGTATAATTGTTATAAAAGCAAATCAATAAGCACTTGAAACACTGGCCATTGTACAAAGAATTGTGCTTCTATTGGCCATAACTTTAATAACATCTAATGATTATTTCTCCCTCTTTCAGCCTCTGAGGTTTCCCAGCACTTTATCGATTAGAGCTTGTGACAGAATTCTGATTATAATTAAAAATCATCAATGGGCAAACAGAATGCAGTTCTATTTAGCAATAAACTGAACAGATAATCACTAGGTTAGGTGATGTGACCACAAAATATTTTCGATAGTACCAAGTAGAGAATAATTGAAAGTCACTTGATGAGTCACAATTCAGTAGGTCTTAACTAAATCTTAGATAAAGGTTTTTTGTGTCCTAAAAGGCAGTGTTATTGCTCTAAATCAAACTCTTTCACAGCCAAGATTCCTGATTACCACAGTGAACAAATTTTTGAGATTTTTGGCCTGAAGGTGGCAATATACCTCTCCAGGATTCACTCAAAAAATGCAAGACTACATCTGACAATGTGACAGGCAAGTGTGTGTAACAGGAAAAAGAAGGAGAGGACCTCCTTTGGCGGTTCCTGGTAGTGCATGTTCTTCTGGAGGTATGACCTTGAGGTCAGTCCAGCATCCACCTGGCTGTACGCAGTTGCACACATTATAGAAACAGGAACTAATTTCCCAAAGATGCAATGTGGAATGGTTGCTCTGAAACTCCCCAGTGGAGCTAGGATCAAGTAAGGTAGAAGCAAGAAGAAAAATTACAAGACTGTTGTTAGATAGGGAGGACAAGAATAAACATCAGTCCAAGCATTTGAGTTTGGAACATGAACATGTCCAGAAGGGCTCTGACAAATCATCTACAAATTCAGTTGATAAACTGATACTTAAACCATTAAGTAAACGGAAGCTATCTAATTTAATGAGAAAGACTGGGTAAAGAGTCTGGAGACTTCAACTCATTTTCTCACACCTGCTGCTTTATGATCTGAGAGCTTCTTTCTTTACCCCTTAACTTTGTCCATAATAAGTACCCACTTTTGAGAAGATAAATCCTGGGTACCATGACATGTACAAGATCTTTTGTACCCAACAGTTGTTTTCCTTTCATATTTCAAAGGTTGCATTTTAAAAGCTCTAAGCTCTAAATACTCTCTACCCTTTCATCCAGAGTTCCACACAACCTGATTTATAAGATGCACTGGGAATTGTTAAATGGCTTCAGCTCTGTCATAATACACTGAAAAGCTCATCTATATTCTTTCTGGTTGTTAAATGTGCATCAAGCTCAATTGTTAAACAAATATGAGGCAAGATGGTGCTTTTAATTTTATGGCCTGTCTACAGTACTGTATGTTCTCTCCAGTTTGGAGGATGCTTTAGTCTGTGGAACTGGGTTGAGCAAATCCCATTTTTCTCACAATACATGCAGCCACTCATGGGAACTCATGTTGGGTGCATTCATCTGAATCACCCTGAAAACCAGTCACCTTGGCATAGCTTAACTTTGTGTTTCAGCTTAAAAACTGCACAGGATGTTTTCTTAAAAAGTAGAACACTTGTCTTGTTGTGAGGAAGTAAAAAGTATGGGACCCACTATCAGTCTTTGTATAACCTTTGTGAGCTTGCATGAATTATTGCAGATTCATTTTCAGGCAGACAAAAAGAAGTCAATACCCTACTTAATTTTAAGCTACTTTATCCTTGTGTTTACCATGCATTGGCTGGAATCAATGGCCTGGTATCCCGTATGTTTTCAACATGCCTTTTTCCTTCTACCCTTGCTGTGGCCAACTCACTTGGAATGCAGCAGCCATAACCCAGGAGCTATCCAGTGCTGTCAGCCCAGCAGCAGATCCTCACTGATCTTGTGGGAGTCACTGCATGTTGGAACTGCAAAATGTTACTTACCATCATTATGCTAATGCGGTTGAATATGAGCCGGCAGTGTGCCCAGGTGGCCAAGAAAGCCAACGGCATCCTGGCTTGTATTAGAAATAGTGTGACCAGCAGAAGTAGGGAGGTGATTATGCCCCTGTACTCGGCACTGGTGAGGCCACACCTCGAGTATTGTGTCCAGTTCTGGGCACCTCAATACAAGAGAGATATGGAGGTGCTGGAGCGAGTGCA
>QJSC01000243.1:54317-111696 GCA_003697955.1 Calidris pygmaea
AATTTGAAAGTTTTTCCTTCATTATACAGTGCAAACTAAATAAAAGTATTTGGTTTACAGAATATGATCTGCGATATGATTCAAGGGCAAGAAAAATCTCTCTTACTGATGAAAAAAAAATAAAGTGTGACATTCAGATCACAGAATGAGTACGTGGAATTAGGGGAAAAAGTGTTTTGATGCAGCAGACATCAAACCCCAACAACACCATCTTTTACAGACCAGATGCTCAGCTTGTTGAATTATGAGAGTGTCGGTGACTTCAGCTGAAGATCTACCCCAGTTAAAAAAATAATTTCTGACTATAAAATTTTGCTTCATATGAAACTGTTCATTCCTCTAAAAAGATTTTCTTTGTCTGTAGCACTGTCCATTAAGAAGTGTTTCTGGGGTTGAAGTTCAGATATTATTGTAAACAAGTATTATTCTGAATTTTCACAACTGGAAAATGACAGTAGTGTTGCAAAGCACAGCAGAAAGTATCATCATTGCTTGAAAATCTACATTTTATACCAGAAGGCTAGAAAGCGTTTTGTGCTACATTGTTTCCCTGGCAGTGCCCATTAATGAGATGTACCTTGTGAAAAATCAGGAGCAGCAGAGAGTTGGCCAAATATAGAAAAGCAGAAAAGAGTGAGATACCCTCTCCCCCTTCACCCAGAGGTGACCAGTCTATTTCAAGTGTGAGCTAACTAGGCTTTTGCGACAGTGGGGAATATCGTACCGCCTCTGCATTCTCTGAAGATAACTATCACTCTCCATTACTGTCAATATACAAGTGTCAATATACAACACACAAGATATTGTGCAAATGCAAGCTTTAGAAATGCAGACAGGAAGTAAGAACATGACATTATTTGTCAGCAGTAAGCCATTTTGAAACTCGTAAGGTTTAAACAATTATTTTAAATCCCTTCTTGGCATAACTGATGCACCGAATAATGAAAGGGAAAGCGTGAGTGCACGTGGATGCTTTTCATGGATTATTTCCTTTTGCTCACCCTCACCATAGAAACAAGAAGCATCATGTCCCAGTGACATCTGACTCCCTCACTATCTTTAAACGCTTCCCCAGATAATACATTATTGTGTTTGTAGCATCTTCCCTGTGGTTCCCACAGTGGCTTCAAAACCACTCCGGTTTGTTGACAAAACAAATGAGCCTGAGACATTGCAATGAAGGACACTCTTCCCCAGAGTTTTTTTTGTAGAAAGAATCAGTATGGATACTGCACTATCCATAAACATACTGCTTCAAGCAGAGGAAGAAGGAAGATAAGAAAACTGGGCAGTTTGATCAGCTGTACACAGGGACTCAGAATCTTATTTGACTGGAAAATATCGGATTGACCTTGAACCTGAAACAACTTGTTGAGGGATCTGTTGGTTCAATTGCTCTCTGTCAGCTCCTCAGCTAACAGCCCACTGTTTCTCCCTTTCAGATTTCATCTTCAAAGAATCAGGCTGATGAGAGTGTGATAGCACTGGGCCAGGGCAAGGAGGACTGCATCTTCAGATAGGAGGAGAGTGTATTTACAAGAATTTTTAAAATTTCCTTTTATGCAAAATCTAGTCACACTTACTGAATCAAAAGATATGCAAGGTTTGAAAAGGAGGTTAAAAAACTCAAAAGAAATGTTGTGGCAAAAGGTGATGATACAAATAGTTGAGCGGATTTAAAGGAATAAGCAACTAATATAAATATATTTATGATTAGGGAAAAATGTACAGAGATAGATATAGGCTCAGCCAGCTAGTTTTGGGAAAGATTGTTAAGTGTTATTCACAATATACGATGCATTATTGTGTGAATGATCTTGATTTTTATATTATAAGGTTATTTATGGATTAAAATATTTTCCAGTAACATCATATGGCTATTGGGTACTTCAGGTGGTCCTTTTCATTTCCTCCAAATTAAGAATGTTCATGTATCATTCCTGTGATTCACTCTTACACTGATTCACTCTTATAGATTTTTGGTATGGGAAACTCCAAAAATTTCCAAGACCATCTCTTCCATTGCTTTGTTATTGTCATTGATGCATGTTTCCTAAACTCCCATTTTAACTTTTTGCTGCTGAAATTATCTGTTGCCCTATCTGCTAGAAACATCACGAACAGATTTTTCAGTCTTTCTCAACAGCAGTCTGCTACAAAAATGTAGACTATTATCAGCAGCAACCCTATGCCATCTTCTCTAGACTATAGATCTTTGATGACCTCCCCTATTATTTACCTTTTCTGAATTTGCTATACCCAGAGCACACCTTTCTTGAAGTGATATGGTGAAAACTGCTTCCAGCACATTATTGCAGTGATGTCTTAAGAGTCCAGTGATAATAGAAGACATCCTATCACCATGCACTATTAATAATGTTAATTTTTGATCATTACAAACTACCCTTACAACATATAGAACTGATTAAATCACTCCAGAGAAAAGAAATTACATTATCTTGCCCAAAGACCAAGGCAGAAACACAATGCCAAACAGCTCGTTCAAAGGCATGTACTAGTTTAACTCTGCTAACATGAAACAAAAATCAAGTCCATCCACTGAGGAATTCCTTCAAATCCGTTTCATTTTTTAAAATGGCATGACCACACAATAACATGTCCAGTTTCCCCCAGTGACAGTAAGGAGAATGTAGTAGTGGACTTAGATAGATATCCTTCAATTGTTTGAAGATAAGTAAGGTGAGAGTTACTTTCAGTTACTGTTTTTGTGTTTTTCTAGTGGTGCAGAGTAGGAGAAAATATCTTGGCACAATCCCTTGCCATTTCCATGCACTGTAACAAATTTGCCTGCCTAATACCAGTCATTTGGTATTCTCTGCTGTTTGTCCCAGGCATTTTGGCAGGCAAGAATTTTTTATGGGGAAATTTATTTTAACAGAATGTTGACTTGTTCATGAATTTATGCTATTTCAGCACTGTATGGAACTTACAACAAATAAGCAACCCGAACATTACATTTCTAAAAGATCCCCTCACAGCAGGGTCTTGTTCTGGCAGTAGTGGCAGTAAACTAATGGAGTGGAGACCAGTGACTAGCTATTGAGCAGGGCATTGCAGTTGCAGTTACATGTAACTTATGGGAGTCAAGCCTTCTACTACAAGCCTCTTTTGAAGGTGTAACTGCACTGCAAAGGGACTTCATCTTCGGAAGCCACAGAAAGACGCTTTCAGGCAAGGTCTGTTGAGATTTCTGTGTGCAAATTACAGCAGAGATGGAGAAGTAATACAAAGGGACCTAGGGACTTTATAAATATGAGCAGGAAACAGTGAAATTAGATTCAGTCTGGAACAGTGGAAAAAAAACCATCATCTAATGTCTCTGGAGAGAGGTGCGCAAAGAGGTAATCTGAAACAGGCATTCTGTAAATGGAAGACGTGATATTTAGGTTGCAATAACAGTGAAGGAAACCTGTGGGGTGACAATGAGACATTTCTTTGGTAGTAAAAGACAAGCAAAGGGAACAACAGAGAATGTGAATGTGCTTTTGGGGAGTCCTGTAAGAAAACATGACATCATGGCCCAGGGAGGGGGCACAACTGTACTGTCACTCAGCCATGCTGGAATGATACTGATCTAAAGATGTTGTTACAATGAAAACAATTTAAGAGAAATAGTTGTTGCAACAAAAATGATCCAAAAGCAGAAAGTGGCCGGAGAAAGTGTTAGGTTAGACAATCAAGAAGCAAAAAGGGAAATAATGATGAGTTTTTGCACAGTGTGGAAAGCTGTTGAGACTGTGAAGGAAAGAGAATTATTAAGGATGGTCTAGGGGAGAGCTACGCAGGAGAAACAGAAGAAACAAAGCAGAGAAAAAATTAGGCTGAATTAAGTAATCAACAGTTCTTAATAGAGAAGTCTATTAGACAAAGAAATGTTCTCCTAAGAGACATGGTTGTAAGCTCTTTAGTGCAGGCACCATGACTGCTTATATGTTTGCATTGCACCTAGCACAGTGGGGATCCCGATTCTTATTTGATTCTGTGGGTTCTGCTGCAATAGAAATAACAAACAGCAATAATTATGTAGTGTGGTACAGCCATTGGGAATAAGTGCTGAAGCTGAATTCTCCTCTTAGTTACACTCTGCTGAGGTCAAAGGGATTATTTGGATACAGGTTGGTGGTGATGACAGGTCAATTTGGCCCAATTCACCTGCAAAAATAGAATACATGTCGTTTCTTCTCCCAAATCTACTTACATACTCTTTGTTGTAGAGTCATGTAGGCTAGCCATTTTCCAGCTACACAAGGGGACTGTTTCATGCTCAAAGAGATCATATTGCAGGGCAGACTCGTAGATGTGCAGAGCCAAGGACTGGAACACCAGTGGGTGTTTCTTCAAAGCAACAAAATTTGCTACAAGTTGCAAAATCGAAATCTACTTCTTCAGGGTTGGTGTTGGGGGAGTGAGAGTGCAGCCTTTCCTACCCCATCACTTGCATCTCAAGTAAGTTCTTGTTCAGTGTCTGATTCTTCCTCTAACAGACAGAAGTGAATTTAGAGAGCAGATCCTGTCATAAATCATGCCAATTCTGCAGAAACAAGGACACTGGAGAACATGCAGACAAGAGCCCCTGGCAGTGCTCTATCTTGGGAGTGGTGGGCTGGGACACTTCTGTAGCTTAAATGGAGATGATAGCCTTCACTGACAATAACATGGTACTTTCCTGCCTAAAGGGCTGGGGGTTACCTTGCTTTTCTCTGAGTGGACCACAGCATTATTATTATTAATAATAATAATATTTTAATGGATGAAAGCTAAGAAGAACTGGGGCTTGTCAGAAAAGTGAGCAGTTGATGAGAAAGTAGTTGAAGACAGCAGACCAATTCTAATAATCTCCTGTCTTTCTTTGCTGGTACCAGCATGTACTTTAGCAAAATGACTGAAATAAGTGATGCATTTTCACTCAGCTTTATCCCTGACTCTTGTGCGTCTGAGAAAGACCCAGCAGTGGGTTTGGCAGATAAAGTGGAAAGCAAGACCGAAACTACCATTATGAAATGCAAAAAGTCAATTTGAATGTCAACAGCAAAGGCAGGGGATGCAAGCTTTAAAGAGCTCCAGTTTGAGAAAATGAGGGCACCACATTGTGTATCCCTGACTAACTGCTCATGTTTCAAGCTTCAGAAGAATGCCACATTTAGATGCTTTTTCATTATACATTGATTTTCGTTATTATAGACCACAGGACTCCCTGAGCTTCTTGTGGATGCTACATAGGTCAGCAGCAAATGCTGCCCAAAAACACGAAACTTGTGAATGTCCAAATTTAATTGCATAAGCTTGCTCTTTTGGATGGGACAAAACTGCACTTTGTCACTATCTGGGGGCAAAGTTCAACTGCAGTATAGTATTATACAATACTTTTCTCTTCCAAATGTGGTTTTAATGGGAAACTTACTGTGCAAAAAGTAAAGGAGAGTTGCTATCCCCGTTTTTAAGGCTGTAAAACTGTCAACGGAGAGGTGAAGTAACTTGCCTAGGTCATGGGAGCCACAGGACAATACTACCAGCAGGCGTCACTGATTTTTATATAAATCAGGAAGAAAAGAAAAAAAAATAACAAAAAATGCGGCTAAGGTTGATCGCTAAAGCCTACAAAGTTCTCTGCATTTCATTTACCTCAGTTAATGCTGTGATGTTGGAGAGATGCAATACGCTTAGTGGCCAGCCTTGGGAAGAGGCAAATAAATACAATTCTTTGATTAAACACAGTGATTTTACCATTAGTGTTAAAACCAAGACCAAAGTGTCCATCTTTATTCCCGACTGAGAGGTAATGCTCCTGGGTTTCCAAATCAGTTGCCATAAATACATAGTTTATATATATTTTTGTCTCTCTTTAACTCTATGTCCCATGGGGACCCTTCCTATCAGGTGCTGCCAGTCTGTAACTCTCAAGCTTTAATCTCTTTCCTGAAACCAGCCCTGTGTTTCCATCATTTCCTCTCACTGCCTGAGCAAAACAGACACTGTAGAGGTATGATTCATCCACATTTGAGATGTCTGTTTTAGGGTGAGGTGAATCATGCTTGTTTCTTTGCATGGACTATAAAGGGAGACAAGGGTGACTAATCGAGACAGAGATGTCTGTAGTGCAGGCATCTAATGTTAAGCGAGATGAATCCCACTCTCACAGCCAGCTCAAGTCTAACACAAACAGTGGAAGCCAGCTGGGTCCAGCAGAGCTTTGGCTCTGGCACAGGACTACATGAAAGCATATTGCTTCCAAGGTTGTTTCAAGACCAGACAGCTACCTTCTCATGGTGCTCAGAGCGAGCCCAAGTTAATTAGCATGGAGGGTGCAAGCTGGGCCCGTACAGATCTAGGATATCTCCACGTTTCTCCTTAATTAAGTAGTTCTGAGGAATTTGGTACAGCAGGAAAGCATAGTAACTTAGGTTTAACATTACCTTTGTGCTCAAGCATAGCATCAACCTTGCTGTTCCTGAGCTGGCTCGATGCAGAGCTTCTTGGGGAAGTATTCTTTCCATGTTCCTAAAGCAGCAGTGGTGTGCAACACATTTCCACAACAAAATGTCTGTGTTAGTCACACTTGCCTCTTGAATCTCTAGAGACCTGGTGAAGCTGGGTTTGTGGAAACCAGCTTAGGTTTGAAGGCATTAATGTTTTTAATGTCTATTTTCTCTGTTGTCTATATTATGCCAGACCCTATTACTTGGAGTATCTGTCTGAATAGGTCAAATGGTCCGTTTTTATGACCACCTCACTTCATATGAAGAAATAGCATGGGTAATTCAGTTAGTCACAAACAGCATATTAGTTTCTACATGGAATGCAAGAAAACTTAAAGGAAACCCTTTGGGTCTAGAATAAAACTACTCAGATTGTGTCATGACTGAGCAATAGTCGTATCTGATCTCTTGTTAGAGTCTGTGGGCTTGCTAGCTGGACTGAAGACTTGCAAAACATGCTGGAAGGTATCACAGCTTTGTTTTCCCAATTCTGTAGTTAATGGGTTAATGATTTTCTCATCTTACTTGTACTCATTTAGTGCTGAAAGTGATGGACTTGAACTCTCAACAATACCAGGGCATCAGTAAATTGTTTAAGAGCAAATCTCTAGTTCCAGAGAACTTCATCTGGTTCTTGAAATTTTCATCCATGACACCCCATCTCAATCAAGCTTTTGAGGGAACCAATTAATCCACAGATAAAATTTGCAAGGAAAAAAACACCCAAACATTACAAAACAATTCTTATTCGTATAAAATACACAGGCCTATCCTCAGCAACACTAAATCCCAATTCTCAACAATCAGTCTGTAGAGGTTATTTTCCTCTATAATTTCTGGCAATGTTACTGCTCAAACAAATAACCTGCCCAAGATTGAAGGTGATAGAACCAAATTCTCCTCCATGTACTTTGTTCTGAAAAGTCTTGATCATTAATTGTACCATAAATGTGTCAAAAAATGTGCCAAAAAATAGGATGAATAATATTTTTTTGCTGAAATTTTCATATGAACTGGCTGATGAAAAAACCAAAGCTACAAGCTTAATTTTCTTAGATATTTAGCTACTAAACACTTTTGGAGAGAGTTGGTCAGCCAAGATTTATCTTCTCTTGTCCCCCCTTATTTGTCAATTTTGAGAACAAAACAGGGGGCAACTTTTTTTTCAATAAAAATAATATTTAAATTAAATATTTTATTCCTGTAGAAAGGTCTGCCTTAAAGAAAAAAAAAATTCAGTGAAAGAAACATTTCAAATTAAAATATACACAGAATAGATGTCTTGTTACACAAAGTTAAGTCTGAGCACAGTGATTGCTTTTGTAGTATGAGGGGAAGAACTGAAGGACCAACAAGGGGGGCAGAAGAGCAACCAATGGAAGTTATGAGTAAGCCAGTTTTATTTCTAGCAATAGAGGTAGAGGGAAAAACAAAGACACAGTTAGGAGATATTAGACAGACATAAGTTACAGGATTTGGAATCTGAATATGGAGTCCTTCCTTAAGAACAAAATGGCTTTTGAATTAAACGATCCATCAGCATGGTATCTTCAAAAAAGCTGCTTCATATGCATCTTCCCAATAACAAAATTATAGAACATTACAATCCGAGAAATAGATCGTCCACTGACAGATCAGTTATGAGGAGAGTTTCCAATAGCACTGACTATGGTCAAGGAAAGAATTAAAACATGTGCTTAACTTCATCCATCCATCACAGAAACAGAACTAAATAACCCTAAGTGCGATAGTAACTTAGTAGCTCCTGAGTTTTAGTATATTTATTCTCACCATCATGAAGTTGAAAGTGTTATTTACTATCCCTGATTTACAGGAGGGAGCTTAAACACATTTAGAGTAGCTTTCCAATTCCCACTGAGTTCAGTTCTTTTGAGAATCTGGGGCTATAGATCTGCACAGTGCAATGAAGCACAGTACAGAGAGATCTGAATTACTGCCAACTGAACCTGCTTGTAAGCAGGGCTGATTAGCTGGGGCACAGCACCATCCTAATGCCGTAATATTGCTTCCAGCCCTGAAGCAGAGCTCATGCATTGTGAGGTATTGGGTTGGTTTTTTTGTTTGCTCTGTTTTGTTTTGGTTTGGTTGGTTGGTTTTTTTTCTGTGGGCACACCATCTCAGAATACTGGTAACTTGGAGAGTACTGTGCTCTGTTAAGCAGTGTAGATTTAAATATCTTTGCATTGGTCACCCATCAGTTCCCCAGCATACAGCAAGACTGAATCCAGCTTTATGACTTCGATGTTATTAATCTAATGGATGGACTATTCGTCTCTAAGGAGCTAGTTAGAGAGTTCTTTTGGATTTATCAGGCTTATCTATATATTTGCCCAGAGAGAGGCACATTCTCAGGTGCTTCTTAGATGTGGGGCTGAGATGTTATTGCAGATAGGGATTCTTGGGAAACAGAAAAAAATACTTGCTGTATTTCTAGAAAAATGCTTAAAAAAATACACTAAAAAGGGGAAAAAAACCCAAGCAAAATAATTTTCTGTTATCCTTCCTTTAAAACTTGTGAATAACTCTAGATAGGGATTCTAGAGAACCATTTCAGCTGAGAATAAGACATTAGACGGGAGTCAAACTTCACATTGAAGCCCTTAGTAATCAACAACTGACTTGAGCATTAATGAACTGACTTTTCCATTAAGTAACAAAGAATAGATTGCTGCAGTTTTATATTGTCTCTATGTTCCAATGTCCTACTTTTCTCCAACTGCTAATTTAAGATGCTTTTCACTGTTGCAAAGAGCGCAGTTAACTGCTAAAGAACAATTTTATTGCCCTAAAACAGAAATACATTTGCATTCATTACTATGAGTCTTAAAACCTATTACTGATATAAAAGAGAGGATAACAACATGAAGGGTTTGAAGGGCAGTAGAGAATAGTCTGAAAAGGGTTCTGAAATGCCTGAAGTATCAGACATAAAATAGGAATGATAAACAAGTTCATTATTTGTTAGTGACGGCTATGCTGGAGGGAATATTTTTTATACTATTTTTCTCCTTTTTAAAGTTTTATGCAGAATATATTTCAGTCCAAAGCTGAGCATAAATTAAATATGTTTTATCCAGCTGTTCAGTTAAGAAATAGCAAGAACTAATGAGCTGTATAGTGGTAAAGCTGTTAAGCCAATGTGAAAAGTCTCTATAGGGCAATCTATGAAGCATAAAGGAGAGAAAAGCCCCATTTCGGTAGCCATTTGCTCTTGCTCACATACTTGGGTTGAGCTCAGTTCTATACCACCTTGAGGTATATGTGAGCAGTGGAAAAAATCTTATCTTGACTGTTTGGCAAACATAAAGAAAAAATATAACTATAATATGAAGGGGCATAGAGAATTCTTAAATAAAAAAATATACTTCCAATTCCTTCATTCTGACAGGTTTTAGATCAGTTGTTCAGTCCTTGATTTTTTAGGTCCTGACCAGCTATTAGTCTTAGAGGTTTTGTTTAATAGTTGAACTGCTCACCTTCTCCAGAAACCAAGCCAGTGAGGCTTTCTGGCCTGTTAAGAAGCTTGGATTTAAAGACACTATTTCCCTTGGAACATCTTGACATAGGTTGGTGGTTTTCAGATCATGTTTGAAATTGAACACAGTCAGTCACAGATTCATCCTCCTTGCTCAGAAATTTTCTTCCTCAAATATTGGGTAATTCACTTGCCTTAGCAGTAATACTTATGAAAGTCAGAGATTTCTGCATAAACTATTTTAAAATATGAGAAAACACAAGTAATAGTCTGCATATATTTGCAGCTAAAAATATAAGCTAAGATATTGCATTATTTTCTTTACTAATTCCAGTGTGAATGGTTGGATTCTGCTTGATTTATTCTCTCTAGTTGTTGAGATTGAAAAGGTATCTGAATTATTTCCTTCAAGTACTGCACAGCATTGTTTCTCAAATGGTTACAGCTTCAAAATCAATAGCTTTTCCAATCCTTACGTATTCCTAGGTTTTGAAACAGTAAACACTCAATAAACACTAGCCTTTCAGCTTATCCTGGGAAAAAGCTGAAAAGACAAATTTATCAGAGCAGGTTTTCTTGAAGGATGCTCTGTAGAGATGGCCAGAAGTCTTTTGATAGACTCATCTTGAGATACCAAGAGTTTCACCCTTAGAAATCTAAATGGAACCAGATGCTTTATCAAGTGATTGCAAGGATTTTTCATCCTCGAACATGAAGAATAAAGTGTGGGTGTGTGGTTTTTTGCATATCTGATTTAGCTTAGCTTGTTTGATTAACCCCCAAAGTTTCCATCATACCTAATATAATGAGTCCAGCCTACCTATGATTTTTAGTCTACCTATGATACCGCTGTATCTTTTTCTTCATTATTATCATAATTTCTACAGTTATTGTTGCAGTTTTCATTGTCATTAAAGCATCCTCATCCCAAAATAGAAGAGCTATCTGCAAAAAAATCTTATTTAGAAAATACAAATAAGCACTTATTTGGTGTCTGACTTAAATTTTAGATTCCCTTTATAGCCGATGAAGAAAATTTTCCTGATCTAATTTATTAATCCACTTTCAAATGAGATGAGTCTTTCCCAAGCAAGTTTGGAGGCAGAAGTCTCCACTGTAGATGCTTCTGCTGGATAATGGGAATCCCACACATCAGTTCTAGGTGTCTGTTTCCAAAGCAAACTTAGGCATATTTTTAACCCCCTTCATTCAACTTCAGGACGCAGAAAACTGTTCTGCTGTGTTTCTGTTTTCATAAACTGCACCACACATATTATTAGGCTGTCACAGAACAGCCCTATGAATTTGTAGTTGTATGACCATCAATGAGGAAGCTATGAAGGACCATTCTCTTCCTTTAAAAGAACTAGGCATACAGTGAAAGTCATTGTGAATTATGGTGAAAGAATAAGATAAATAGGAAGAAGGAGAAAGAGTAAGAGCAAGAGCAAGAGAAGGACGAAAAATAAATTTCCTATATAATTTTTATTCAGTTGTGCTACAGCCTCTGCATCCACCAATCTGCACTATTTTTTGCAGGCCTGATGGTGTTCTTTGGCTTTATACAAGAGTCAAAATTGTTTTCAGAAATCATTGACAGAACAAAAGAGCTAATTAGATACAGATAGAGTAGAAAAAAACCAATCAAAAGTTTCAATAAAGATTAGTCCAAGTTTGTATTGTTATAATGTTGCAGTCACCAGCACATTCCTATTTTCTTCAGACCTAGCATGGATTTTTATTTCTATCTTTTAACTGAAAATTAGTTTTGTCATTACATAAGGTAAAAGAAAGAGCAGCTGTGGATGCCATGCATGCAACACCGCAGTTGTGACAGGAGCGGAGATGACCTCAGGTAAGTTTTGGCTGAACTGTTAGTTGTGTTAATCAGTCTCACTGTAATAATGATCAGGGTCAAATCATTATATAACTAGTTTAAAAGAACAAAATATCAGATTCAAACATCCCTAAGAAGTCAGCCAGTGTCTCAGGGCAAGGTATCAGGGGCTAAGATGTGTGGGATGTGGTCATGCTACATAACGTGGTAGAACGGAGGTTAACACAGTCATAGATGGATCACCTCATCTGCAAACAGTGATTCCTCATAAATCATTATGAAAAATAGACTGACTGTGCCAGTTCATAAATTCAAGACAAGTGCCTATTTCCATAAGGCCCAAGCAGACAGACAGTGCTGGGGATGCAAACATGCCACTACCACATGCAGTAGTTAATGTGTTAGCATTTTAACAAATTGAGCCACTTCACTGGCCTATTTATCAGTGCAAGCTATTTAGAAATGTTGCTACCATATGTTGTCCATTGAAATGAATGCTAAACACTGCATTTATAAATGGTAATTTATGACTCATAAATGTCTCTGCTATTAGAGGCATTCTGCCACTGTGAATGGAATTGATAGCAGTTTCTGCACTTCATGTTTTGTTTTTTCACTCCCCTCATTTCAGGGATATTGTTGATATTAAAGCTTTAGTGCCTCATAGAGGATGTTATTTAAAAGACTGCGCTTATCAGATAGAGGTTATTTTTGTGTGCTATCCACCCTGTAAATTGATTTAATCTTCCGAGTAAACTTTTAGGAGTAAAAATTCAGAGAACCTCTGGACTATGCAAAGTGATCAAACGGTTTTAAGATATAATAAATCTGGCATGCAGTCAAATAAGCTCCCTGTTTTCCTTCTCTTCCCTATCCCTGCAAAGCCTTTTGCCTATTTATATTTACCTCAGTACAGAGAATTTGAGCCTGAAGTTGCATCCTCTTAAATAACTCTCATGACTAAATGTAAATGCTCAAGCAGATCTGCTTGGTTTTGCTGCTTGGAATTAATTTTGGTGAAAATTACAGAATCACAGAATGATTGGGGTTGGAAGGGACCTTCAGAATTCATCTAGTTTAACCCTCCTGACACAGTAGGGTCACCAAGAACAGCTTGGACAGGAGTGCATTCAGTTGGGTTTTTTTATATCTTCAGAGAAGGAGACTCCACACGCTCTCTGGGGAACGCCTTCCAGTGCTTTGTTACCCTTAAAGAAGTTTTTCCTCATGTTGAAATAGAATTTCCTTTGTTTGTGCCCATTATTCCTTCCCCTGTCACTGGCCACCACTGAAAAGAGTCTGGCCCCATCCTCTTGACACCCGCCCTTTAGATATAGATAAGCATTGATGAGATCCCCTCTCAGTCTTTTCTTCTCCAGGCTAAACAGACCCAGGTTCTCTCAGTCTTCCCTAAAAAGACAGGTGTTCCATTCCCTTGATCATCTTCATAGCCCTCCGCTGTACCCTCTCCAGCAGTTCACTGTCCTTCTTGAACTGAGGGGCACAGAACTGGACACAGTACCCCAAATGTGGCCTCACCAGAGCAGAGTAGAGGGGGAGGATGTCCTCACTCCACCTGTTGGCCATGCTCTTTTTAATGCACCCCAGGATGCCATTGTCCTTCTTAGCCACAAGGGTACATTGCTGCCTCATGGTCAACTTGTTGTCCATCAGTACTCCCAGGTCTCTCTCTACAGACCTGCTTTCCAGCAGGTCAGCCCCTAACCTGTACCAGTCTATGGGGTTATTCCTTGCTAGGTGTAGCACCCTACACTTGCCCATGATGAATTTCATCAGGTTCCTCTCTGCCCAACTCTCTAGTTTGTCCAGGTCTCGCTGTATGTGTCAGCCACTCCTAGTTTTGTGTCATCAGCAAACTTGCTGAAGGTACACTCCATCCCTTCATTCATGTCATTAATGAATATATTGAAGAGGACTGCACCCGGTACTGATCCCTGAGGAACACCAGTAGTTACAGGCCTCCAACTGGACTCTGCACTGCTGACCACGACCCTCTGAGATCTGCAATTCATCCAGTTCTCAATCCACTTCACTGTCCACTCATCTAACCCAGACTTCCTAAGCTTACCTATGGGAGACAGTGTCAAAAGCCTTGCTGAAGTCAAGGTAGACAATGTCCACTGCTCTCCCCTTGTACACTCAACCAGTCATTCTATTTTAGAAGGCTATCAGATTGGTCAAGCATGTTTTACCCTTGGTGAATTCATGTTGATATTTGCAATAACCTCCTTTTCCTCTACATGCTTTGAGATGCTCATCCAGGATGAACTGTTCCACCACGTCTCCAGGGATGGAAGTCAGGCTGACTGGCCTGTAGTTTCCCTGATCCTCCTTCTTGCTTTTTTTGATGACTGGTACGACATTAGCTTTCCTCCAGTCCTCAAGTACCTCTCCTGTTCTCCATGACCTTTCAAAGATGATGGAGAGTGGTTTTGCAATGACATCTGCCAGATCCCTCAACACTTGTGGAGGCATCCCGTCAGGGCCCACGAATTTGTGGGTGTCAAGTTTGCCTAAACGATCTCTAACTTGATCTTCCTACATCAAGGGAGAGTCTCCCTTACTCCAGGCTCTCTTTGTTACCTCCAAAGTCTGAGGTGCCTGAGAACTGAACTTAGTGACAAAGACTGAAGCAAAGAAGGCATTCAGAAGCTCCACCTTCTCTACATCCTCCATCACCAGGACACCTACCTCATTCAACAGTTACTGTTCCTTGCCAGGGGGGATCCTTGCCAGAATCCCTTGCCAGGGGGATTCTTGTCTGAATCTTTTAAATATGCTTTACGAAAATGTTAGCTATGTGCCTTTCTGTGAATGCTACTTCTAAGGCTAAAGAACCTTATAGCAGGTGTTGTTGAAAACTGTATTTATCAGAAAGGGTTATTTTTACCAAGTAGGTTTATTGCAAGTTCCATGCTGACTTTTAGGCCTAAATTTTCGAAGGGAGTCTTCGGAGTGCCACTTCAAAGTAGAAATAATCTTTAAGTTTTTATGCATCTGAAAATTACTTAAGTAAAAATAGTTTAGTGAATATGATTTCCACCATGGGAAAGACCTTGATAGGTCAATTCACACTGTGTATCTTAGACGTATCTTCACATGACATGAGTTGCTCTCAAGGAGGACTAAAGAAGGAGCCTTGTGAGTTCATTTAGACCAGATACTTAGTTTTTCAGTAGCTCAAATTAGATAGGTGGAATTTCAAGCTAGGAAAAAACTGTTTCATGGGTCTAATACATCCATACTAATATCCAAAGTCATCCAAGATTTGTGCCTAGAAAAGACCATCTCAAAATGTATCATCTATTTGGAAATATAAATATGATATATATAAACACACATATATAGCTCACTATTCCTTCTGAAAGTTTCCCCCAAATATAGGGATGATTTCTGTAAAGTTCCCTGTCTTTCTTTAAGTGAGGAAATATGTATCATTGTAATTATGTCACCAGAGATTCCTCCTATAGACACGCCAGACTGCAGTGATATAAATGGCTCTGTTTTAGTGCTGAAAGACGTATTTTGAATAGAACATAGTCCCCAATCTCCATGGGATTGTGCCTCTGAACAATTAATGTCAGTGTCAAACATCCAACTAGCATCTTGGTGTTGAAACACTATTTACACTTTGATACTGAAAAAGGTTTGGGGATATTGTCTATAAAAAAAAACTTCTAAAGAGCTACTCATGTATATCTTCATTTATTTGGCTGGCTACTAGGCAGGCTGAGTTACAATAGATAACAACAGATTTGAGCTTTTGTTCCTTTTTCAAATATGGCCTTTGTGACTACAGGTATGTCACTTGGTCCACTGTATTTTATTCAGTTGTGGAATCAAAATAATCTCAGAGATGCTGTGAAGAAAAAATCTGCAGCTGAGAATGACATACCAAAATACTATGATTGTGATGGTCAATTAAAAGTATGGATAAATATTCATTAAACATCCAATAATCAGAATCTTAGGTTAGATATTCCTCTTAGCAAGAGTCTAGTTCTTAGATTAAGGATTTTGGTAATATTGTCTCAAAAACACCTAGCTCTGGATCTTGAAAACTCTTTCCAGGTATAGAATAATTCCTTCAAGTAATTTCTATTATTAAAGAGAAATTAAAAAAAATAATAATATCAGACTTGCTTTTCAGGTTTCAAGTACATGGGATGTTGAAAACCAAGCTTCATTGAAAACAGGATGTGTGGAACAGGTAAAATGAAAACAAGTTATTAAAAGGTTATGTTATCAGTGGCAATAACACTAAGAAGTCATATTGCAATATGTCTTTGAAATAACTTCTACAAACGTTCTTTAGACCTAAAAAATTGGACCACCCCTGCAAAATATTTTATCAGTAGAACACAGAGAGGTAAAATTACTTGCTCAACATGCTGGTTTTCAGATGGCAAAATCCAGAGCAGAAGGCAAGGCAGGAACTCCCTCTTACCCAATTTTAACAAGCATTTGGGGAGGTTGCATGCTGTGCTTCTGGCTTGTGCTGTGAGGGTTATGGCTTTACAGCTGACGAAAAGTCCTGTGTGGTCAGCAGATCCATGAGAGTGTTGAAGGAAATGGAATTGGTATCATGTAGTTTTATTTCCTCTTTTTAAGTGTTGATAATTGTTCTGTGAAAATGCCAGTTTGGGATTGTTTCTTCAGTTTTTCAGGAAACCTTTGTCACCTCACCCCCATTTGAAAGTGATGGATTTTTTCAGTTCTTGACAGAAAAAAAATAAAAAGTTGGGATTCCCACTGAAATGTTTCCTTTAGAGTCTATGTTTTATTTATTTTTTATTCAAAACAACATCTGTTTGTTTGTTTGTTTTAATGCTTATGAAATGCCAAAACAATTCATTTATTTATTTTGCAAATGCTAAATTAAATCCAGACTTGAGTGCTTGACTTTCAAAAGTGCAGGTCACTTACTGTTCTGGCTAAAGTAAAAATCACATTCATGAACTCAACACCTCTGACTCATGAAAATGTTACTAAGCAATGTTTGACTTGGTTTTAATAAACCCATTACAATATTTGCATCCAGTGACTGGGAAAAAAAGTCACTTTTAAAGAACGAGTTAGAAGTCTGGTCTGTTATGTATTGCTAGATTTGAGCATCAATCTTTTACAGCCAATATGATTTTAATTCAAAATCAATAAAAATTAAAACCAACAGATGGCAGGTGTTAAAGAATATTTTCTGGCAAAGGAATTGTTTTTCAACTGAACAGAAAAATTGGAGACCTTATTTATATTACTTCTAACTTGGACCTGCTCTTAGAGAGTTTCTGTGCTGCAACCGTGTTCTTCTGTGGTCCTTTCCAATTCTGAACTACTCATGTGTGTCAGGAGAAAAGGACGTTATTGTGCTGTTGAAATGGGGTAAAATACTGAAGCATAATTCCAATGTTATTTGGGATCTTTATGCTCAATGTTTTATGCTCATTCTTCCAGTTGCCAGGTAAAAAAAAAATGCATAGAATAAATTAGATACTTGATTTTAAAAGTGAAATTATTTCATTCTGAGCAAGATGACAAGGGATTGAGCGTACACTGTTTCAGTATGCTACAGTGACTTTTGATGTCTACTAAAATCAATAGGGAGAAACGATCATTTAAAAAGAATGATTAATTTGATCTATTTTTGATGTCCAGAGAGGATGAGATAAACTGTCCCCCAGCCTGCCTGCTCCTAAACTGACAGCAAACCGAGACTAACACAGGCAGTTAGATCTGGAGTTTAATCTTTTTTTTTCTTTTTATAAGCTAAATCCTAGAAAAAAAAAAAAAAAGAAGTTTCACATTCTTGATGTTTCTCAAAAAAGCTGTAAGTAACAGAAGCATCTAAGGGAAGATGGAAATAACAGACTACTTCTTTAGAATTATAGAAAAATCACTGAAAGTTTAATCTGACCTTAAAATATAATAAATAAGTAAATAAATTACAATAACAAAAGAAATATAAAAGAATATGCCATGACTGGAATACAAGTGTTGATTAATTTTCCTTAAAATACTGCTCCTAAAAAAGTTGCCTAGCTATTTTAAGACAGATATAAGCTTCAGGGCATTTGTTGTGGAAGAGACATCCACTAGACTGACTATGGGAATGGTACAGTCTGCTCAAAAAAGAGGGAACCCACTCAAACCTGTATTGCAACAGTTTCTGGAATGCTATTGCCAACTCCGCAAGGAACCTCGACAGAGCCAACAACTTATAGGGCATACACATAGGTTTCTAAAAATCGATTTACGAGTTTAATTTTAGGAATGCTTTTTATTTCATCCTGTCTTTTGAATACAAGCAGGATGCTGATATAGTATTGACTTTGTTTCCACAACCAGCAGAATAATATCTTTTTTTACAATTTATGTTAACAATTGAGTACATAGTGATATGTAAATATTTTCTGCTATTAACGTTAATTTCCCAATACAATTGTTCACCATAACACTTATTAAATGGAAAGAAGCCATGGCAGCCAGAAAATAAAAGAGAACACATTGTTATAACTTTTAAAGTAAATATTTCTCATTGTTTTCTGATTTTGAAATAACTGAAATTATCAATTTTCAAAACTGATAAACTGTGTTTCAAGGTTGTAACAAATCTTTAAAGTAAGAAGGCAAGGATCTGCCCCACATCAGCCCATTTGTCTCTGAGGCAGAAACTGGTCTTCAAGAAGCTTATTTTATTTTCTTTGAAGGACTTTTTGTTAGTCATATGAATAGTCATGGTAGTCCACCTGGTCATTGTCGCTAAGAATTACTGGAAAACAGAGGCCAAGGGAATGGCTATAGGACTAGGAAAGCCTCTACTGAGACTTTCCTCAACATGTCAAACCCTGTAAGAAACTTAGAAACTTCATTGTCTGGGATTCTTGAGCTAGGTATTTGTATTTAATAATGATTTTTTTTTTTTACCAGTTATGTGGGGATCCCAATCCCCCCTTGGGCTGACATAAACTTGTAGCGCCAATAACACCCCATGCCATCTTAACTGCACATTGTTAAGATGCCCATTCTGCACTCCTTTCTTCAAAACCCATCCTCTGACAGCCTCTTTTGATACACTTAATTCCTTCATTAAAAGATATTGTAGAAGTCTTTCCCCACTCCCCACTCACAGCTTTATGGGCCTCTGTGCTAGTTCCCCTCAGCTGCCACTTTTCACGTGGTGATTCCCATACATCTTAGTGATTCCATATCTGAAACCTATTCTCCAACTTCCACCTGTCTGACCACTCCTTTCTGACCTTCCTTGATTGAGACACTGAGAGTAATGACATTTTGGGGCATAGAAGTAATGATGCTAATCCAGCACAACAATTCTTGGAGGTCTTCCTAGTCAAGTCTTGCCAATTTATTCCTGACAGCTGACAGGATTTTCATTGCAGACATTTTCAGTTTAGGGATTGTTATTATACCCACTGGAAAACTATTTCATAGACAAATATGTCCCTGCATTAGAACTTTTTCCCCAGAACTCCCTTAATTTAATTTACTTCAATAAGAAAAGCTAAGAAAGAAAAAGGAAACAAAACTTATGAAATAAAATAGAAACTTCCTTCTTTGTTACAACGTAGTCTCTCCATCACTGGGAGAATGAGAGGCTGAACTGTTTCTTCCCACACAAAGATGTGCTCTCTCTCTTGGGGTTTGAGGCCATACCAGACAGTCACAATTGTTTCCTCTGAGTCTTTTGTTTTTCTCTCTTGCCTGGTTAAATAAAGATGGCTAAATCTCAACCACAGCAGATTGTCTCTATTTGTAGTCTTGTTATGATATTTAGGTTTGACTGCCAAATACAACAAGTACCAGTAACAGCAAGGTCTAATGTAGTGTAGGTGCATCGATGTTACTATGAACCTGTAGACTGTCAGATGGTTAAATAGCATACCAATAAATTTAGAGATAAAAAGAGTAATTAATTTTGGCTTTGAAAAGCACAGCAATGGAAGCAGTCCTGGATGCCCCTGTTAAAAGTTGGGATTTAGACATGAAATGGAGAGATTTACACAGGAGTGAGTAATTTTCTTTACAGTCCTTTCTTTATAGTGGCAAAGTCAATACACACTTGTAGGACACAAATCATACATGCAGGCATGTTGGAAGGGTATTCTGGACCTCTCTAGTCCAAATGACCACTCAAAACACATCCAATTAGATGAAATGCTCAGTGCATTGTCCAGTCAAACTTTAAATAAAATAACTCCAGCAAAGGAGATTCAACTTACCCTCTGGACAACCTGTGAAGTGCTTGACCACCCTCATCACCATCCAGAATTTATTCCAAATATATAATGAGAATTTCCCTCATTCAACCTGCATTTGTTACCCCAGATCAAATCCCAATGCACCTTCAAGAATTCTGATTCCACCTTTCCTACACTCTCCTATAAGGTAGTTGTTGACAGCAGTAAGATCCACCTTAGCTTTGCTTGAAGTTAATAAACCCAATTTCCAACTTCTCTTTGCATCTCCTGGACTCTACTGCCATAATCTTGTCCTGCTCACGCAGTCCAGGGTGCAGCTGTCCACCTTCGTGACACAGGCACACTGGTGACTCCTGCTCAACCCCTTGTCCAGCAGAACTCTGAGCTATTTTTCTCCAAAGCTGCTTTCTGTTCAGTCAGCTCCACATCTGACAACTAAATAGATTGAGACAAATTGATCGTACAAGCAGATATTTTTCTCCATAAACTGTAGAGGGAATCTAGAGTGATAAGCTCAAGTGTAGCCATCTACACTGAAGCTGCCTAAATGAAGGTAAGAGGCATGTATCTGTGGACTCTTCCAAATTCCTGCACTTGGTTGACAAAAAGTTCCATTCTCTGGAAGAGATGTTAATATTGTTGGGTTAGAATTATGGAGAGACATCATAGAGGGACATCAAGGAACAAGAAGACATAAAAGCATCAGGTAAGATTGCCCTCCTTCTTGGGCTCTTGCTTAGATTTATCTCTGGACATTAAATTGCTTCCTAGGAACTTGACACAGGCCTAAGATTCCAAGAAGAATAGATTATCTTGCCTGCTGTTTGACTGTTTTATGCTAGGCTTGTAAATAAAACAAATGACACTTAGAATACACATAGATTCCTTATCACCGATTTTTTTCCTTTTTCCTCCTAGGAGACAAACCTGTTTATGTGACACTGAAGTAAAAACTAAACAATAAATTAGGGAGACATAGTGAAAGAACATTTTCATTTTCTTTTAACTTCAATTCCTCCTCCCCACTTTCCTGAATCGATTGCAAAATTCTTTTTTTTTTTTTTTCCCCCAGTTCCTGGCTCAGAACCAAAGAGGAGCGCATTGAGGAAAGGCCGCCCGCTTCCTATTGAAAGCAGCTGGTTTAAGAACAGTCAGACAATTTGCCGTCATAAACATCCACCCAACCCTTTTGTGAAGTTTATTTTCTTTCATTCAAAATCACTCTATAATTTCATAATGGTATAGTGATAATGGCAGAACAATAACCCTTTTACATATACAGCAGGTTCCTACCTCGCATAAAACATCTTATACATCACTTAAAGCGATAGGCATATATTTTCAGTGAAAGATTTTTCCTCCATCTGTTCAGACGGTGCATTTTCCAACTAAACTATTGCCAAGCTTGGTAGCTTTGGAAAAAATAAAAGATGTATTAAAAAAAAAAAATCTGCATCACTTTGTGACTTAGCTGGGGAACAGATGACTCTCTGCTTAACACAGGAGAAGAGCTATGTGGGATGTGTCAGCTTTGCAACACAGTGGTCACTTCTTCAGTTTGGATTAACGCACTCTTTCTTGCTTTCTATAACAGCTGATGTAGAGCTCACCCGTCCTTGTGACAAAATGAAGTTAATGGAAACTTTTCCACAGCTTTGCTAGAGCTGGATGAGTAATATGGACAGAGTGGTAGAAACAGTCTCAGAGGAAGTGTACACCATTTTCACAGATATGTTTACACCGCCAACACTAGAGCCAGTCCTGGAGTCAGAGGTGCAGAGCACACAAGTCAACCCAGGACTGTGTGAGCCAGTTCAGGTCTGTAAGAGTACTGTTGCACCAGCAAACCTGGCAGCAACACTCCAGGAACCCAGCTGGAAAGGGATTGGCATTTACCAGACAGCTTTGTGTTTAGCTAAGGGGACATTATAGCACCCAGGAAAAGACAGACCCAAGCAAGGGACAACAGTACATAGTCCCAGATCTACAAATATAACTAAAGTCTATCCTGACCCAGCAGTTTGGCAGCAACAGGATCCCAGACGTAGGGACCTCTGTCTATAACAAAGGTATTTGAAGATTTGGTGTTCAAAATTAAGTTAGTTATCCAAAACTCCTATAATCAGTGGAGAAAAATAGCTCCAGATCATTATTCATCTTGTTTAAGGACAGACATCAAAGATGGGTCAAACAACATGATCTTTGGCATATTGAGTCTCCTCAGTTGGATAAAAAGGGTCCAGATGAGGAACTAAGTCTAGCTGAAACTGTCATGTGCATACACAATTAATCTACAGTGGACAAAAGTTTGGTTTCCTCTAGGCCTGCATGAGTATTCTCATGAGTGCACTTATATTTGCTTAGACTCTGACTAAGGAACTGTTTAGTAATGGATAGATCCCTAAGACTTTTGACAAACTGCAGGTCAGAGATCACCCACCGCTTAGAGAGCAGAATTGACGTGACTTATTTGATCACCAAAACTTACCCAGGAAGGAAATAGTTGTTTCCTATTCATAAAACCAATGTGGAACCAGCCCCTTAGAATTTGCCACCTTGTGGGGATCTGAAGCTTCTGCACCGACTGACCTTAAACTCATATTTAGAGTGCTTCATATTCACTTCAAGTCACCTGTGGGAAATTAGGTAAGTTTTGGGCAGGATGCTAATGTTAGGTACTCAGTGAAAGTGCAGCTTAAGCTCAGCAAAAATCAGCTGTGGTTGACACGGTAATATCTCTTTTGCACCCAGGGCTGGTGTAGCGTCTTGATATCATGTGAATCCGCGTTTTGTTGTATGCCTCTAGGAGCCTAATCTGATAAAATGCATTCTTGCCAGCCGATGGCTGTCTGTCTCTTGACATCTAAATTCCATTGAAAGGTTGGTGCTAATTGCTGGTCTAAATCACAGCCATGAACTCAAAATAATGCTTAATGTATTTGTAAAAGAAGTTCCAAAACAGCTACTCTAACTTTGGATTTCACTTCATGACACTCTCTGCTGTTCATTCAACCTTTAAATTTAATTCCTTAATTCCTTAAACTTTATCTTTCAGCCATGTCTCATACTTTTTAGTTTTCCAGCCCTCCCAGTGAACCCTGCACTGTCCCGCTATCCTGAAGCACTCAAAGCTGAAAAGATAGCTTTAATTTCACTTTACGTTGCTTTTCTTTTATAATAATAAACCACCCACCAACACAGGCAAACTTTTGACTTGATTTAAAGCCAGTTCTCTGATGTGTCTCCAGCTCTGCCTTCTGACTTTCTGTCTGTGCAGATGTAAATTATTCAGTGAGGGGTGATGTAGACATGCCTCCTTCATTAATGTCAGTGGGGCTTGTGAGGCTGAAGGAAAATCTACCCTCCCCACAGGCACCTCATGTTGGAATTTTACACTTTATGGCTGTCTAGTAGGACCATATATCACCACACTCTTCATAACTGTTATTCATTCTCCGGAAGGAAAAGGGGAAAAAAAAAAAAAAGAAAAAAAAAAGGGAAAACTGTGGTGTTCTTTGCGTTATACAGATCCTTTACCACATAAAAACATAAAGAACATAAAAATAAAAAATGCTTCTGCTAGTGTTTACCACCCAGTACTGCCAAAATGTGAAAAGCAAAGAAGTACCCAAAAGTGGGTGTCATTTGTGATGCTGTAATTAATCATACATAATTGCTTACAGTCCATGTAGTACCTACTAAGTGATTTTGTAAAACATGGTTAGACCACAGATGTGATCCAGTTGGTGCTTTGTATCCTTTCCTAGATTTCACTACTGAATGGATTGTTAGTTAAGACATTGACAGCCCACCACCAGTATATCATGTGGTCCATATCAAAGTGTTATTTGGCCCATGGGCAGTATAGTATCATCATTGTTGCAAAGCACAGAATAATAAGGCAGAGACATATACTAACAGTTTGGGATAGCCAGATTCATCTGATTCATTTTAATGAACAGCGAGGCCAAAAAAGCAAACCCAACCATCTGTGCTGCAAAGACACTGAATGCTGGAATTTTTTTCCCTTCATCGTCATATTGCTATATCAGCACATGTGCTAACTTCAAACCTTCCCCATAACACATGTGCTCCAATTGCAATCATTTGGATGCAATTTGGTTTATGCTTCCATTTCCCCCCTGTTGATATGAGTGGGGAGGTTGTTGTTGCCGTTGGAAATGCTTTGACATCTCTGTCTCAATTTCTTAATGTTCTTCTACGTGACCTTGTCCAATCAAATCTAACAGGTACTGGCACACGCACTTCTGCCTTGATCTGAAAATATGCACAATTATGTGCTAGTCGTTTGTGATTTGTAATTGACGGTACTTAAAAAATATGCATATACCTTCCTAATGAGGTAAACAAACAGGCAGTGCCCTGTTGCAGAATGCGAGGGTGCAGAAAAAGGCATCTTATGTGTTCTTTCATTGAATATTAAACTACTAAACTTGAAGCAATGCCAGGTGACCCACAAGCAAATAAAAACAAATAAAAAAGATCCTGGTTGCATAAAGAAACCATCAGTAGCCTTGGAGCCATCAGCTCTTTCAGAAATTAATGACGGACTCATTTACCCCAATTTAGGCCCTCAATTTATGTTCCTGTTCATCCCAGGCTTCCTTTGCAGCCATGAAGAGGGAGACAGAAGGACACTTCAGCATCTCCAGGATGATGTGCTCCATCCAAGATCTGGCTCAGCCTCTGGAAACATCACTTTATCTCTCTCTCTCCACCGCCCATGGAAAGAGCACGGGGTGACCAAGCTTTGTTTCTTCAAGTTGGGTTCAGGGGAATTAATATGTAACCACAAATGTAACCATAAAGGCACAGTATCTAAGGAAACACCACAGAACAGTCACTCATCTTGGTAGTATGGCCAGAGCAACCTCCGGAGCTGGACGCACTGTGACCACATCAGTGACTCCTATCTGATGGAAACCTTTATTAATGAAGCTTCCCTGCTCTAAGGGCATAAATGAGTACTTGTGTGTGGCTTTTCACTCCTCTGAGTGGATACATCAGCTCAACTGACACTACCTCAGGGATCTCTCCAATTGCTCTAGGCAGACATAACCCTATTATTGAAATTACTATTGGGTTAAAATGAGGCAAATGGAACAGTCCTGGCTGCACTGATTCATGCTAATTGCAATAGCTCCATTTCTCTTTGCAGAGCCAGGGGCATTTGGAAGCTGATATCTGTTCTATTAACAAACAAGGATGTCACAGTGCCACAGGGTGAAAGCTTATTATAGGTGTTAAACGGATGGACTGAGTGAATGTGAAACAGTGTCAACAGTTGAATAATTTTGATTCTTAGCTTTTTCGGTTGAAAGTGGCAGGATGCAAAGCCTGCATGTGGGGATTACATAGCAGTGGGGGGAAAGGTGAAACCAAGTGAATGGACAAAATGTGGTCATGGTTAAAAACAACGGTAAAATTATGTCTTTGTGTTCCTTCTGTGGTGAGACAATTAGTCTGTAACATATTCGCATGGATATGGCAAAGCTGTGTGAGAACATGGATGTTTTAGGGAACATCCATCATGTACCGCATGTTTCCAGAAGTCTCTCCACACTTATTCTGACATGCATGTTTGTGCTTATTTACTAACCTACTGCCTCAGCACTTGTAAAGCAAAACTGTCTTCTGCATTTGTTGAACAGCAGTTTTGGTCTTGCATGTTTTCTAGAGAAAAACCTTTATCTTAATTTCTGTAAGTTTTTTTGTTCTGATCCCTTTGGGATTTTAGCTGTTGAGGTTTTTTTTGGTTGCTGGTTTTTCGTTTTGTTTTGTTTTGTTTTGTTTTTTAGAAAAGGATTTTTAGAATTATTGTGGTAAATAGATGATAATGTTTAAAAAGACCGTAGCAATTTTCTAGTCTGTCCTCCTGTTTGTCATCAGTCTGGTAAATTCTATATCTGTCCTGTTACTTTCTTTTGGAGAGGAGTATATTTTTTAGACAGAGACACCTGAAATGAGACATTCTTCATTCTCAAAGGGGGAAGAATATCCTGGCCCAAGAGATTGCGGGATTGATCGGCAGCTCTTTAAGCTAGATGTGAAGGGAGAGGAAGGAGATACCATCAGGCCTGTCCTTAAAGCTTCTGAGGCAATAAGAATCTGGGAAACACAGATAAAGCACCACAAAGGAAGGCCACTTGAAGAGCAACATGAAGGAAATGGAGCCATTCCACCCACTAAGCCAACCCCATTGGGCACCCAGCTGAAGTGCCTATACATAAATGCACACAGCATGGGGAACAAGCAAGTGGAGCTGGAAGCCATTGTGCAGCATGAAAGCTATGATGTAGTTGCCATCACGGAAACATGGTGGGATGAATGAAATGACTAGATTCATGTGCTGCAATGGAAGGCTGCAATGGAAGGCTACAAGCTTTTCAGAAGAGACAGGGAAGGAAGGAGAGGAGGAGGGGTGGCCCTATTTTAGGGAGGATTATGAAAGTGTAGAACTAACTGAGGGTAATGGTAGAGTTGAGTGTCTATGGGTAAGAATCAGGGGGAGGGCCAGCAAGGCTGATATCATGGTGGGAGTCTGTTACAGACCACCCAGCCAGGATGTAAAGGTTGACAAAATGTTCTATAAGCAGCTAACAGAGGTCTCAAGGTCGCTTGCCCTTGTCCTGGTGGGAGATTTCGTCCTACCAGATATCAGCTGGGCACGCAATACAGCTGGGAGGGAACAGTCTAGAAGGTTCCTGGAGTGTGTTGGGGATAACTTCGTGACACAGCAGGTGAGGGAGCCAACTAGGGAAGGAGCACTGCTGGATCTGGTGTTTGTAAACAGAGAAGGACTTGTGGAGGATGTGGCAGTTGGAGGCTGTCTAGGGCAAAGTGACCATGAAATGATAAAGTTTTTGATTCTTAGGGAGGCAAGAAGGGGAAACAGCAGGACTGCCATCATGGACTTCCAGAGGGCAGACTTTGGTCTTTTCAAGAGTCTGCTTGACAGAGTCCCTTGGGAGGCAGCCCTGAAAGGCAAAGGATTCCAGGAAGGCTGGACGTTTTTCAAGAAGGAAGTCTTAAAAGCGCAGGAGCAGGCTGCCCCTGTGCGCAGTGAAGTGAGCTGTTGAGGGAAAAGACCGGCCTGGCTGAACAAAGAGATAGGGTCACAGCTCAGGGAAAAAAGGAGAGTTTATGGCCTTTGGAAAAGGGAGCAGGCCACTCAGGAAGATTATAAAGGTGTAGTAAAGTTATGCAGGGAAAAGATTAGAAAGGCCAAAGGCCAGCTAGAACTGAACCTTGCCCTGGATGTTAAAAACAATGAAAAGAATTTCTATAAATATATTAATAACTAGAGGAGGACTCAGGAGAGTCTCCATTCTCTATTGGATATGGGAGGTAACACAGTGACAGAGGATGAGGAGAAGGCTGAGGTACTGAATGCCTTCTTTGCCTCAGTCTTTAGTAGTGGAGTAGGGTGTCCCCCAAGTACCCAGACCCCTGAGCCAGCAGACAGGGGCAGGGAGCAGAATGAAGCCCCTGTAATCCAAAGGGAGGTGGTGAGGGACTTGCTCCAAAACCTAGACATAAACAAGTCTATGGGCCCAGATGGGGTTCACCCAAGGGTACTGAGGAAGCTGGTGGAAGTGCTTGTGGAGTAACTTTCCATCATTTACCAGCAATCCTGGCAAACTGGGGAGGTCCTAGCTGACTGGCATCTAGCAAATGTGAGGCCCATCCACAAGAAGGGTCGGAAGGATGATCCGGGGAACTCCAGGCCTGTCAGTCTGACTTCGGTGCCTGGGAAGGTCATGGAACAGATCATCCTGAATGCCATTATGTGGCGCATGAAGGACACCCAGGTGAACAGGCCCAGCCAGCACAGATTCATGAGGGGCAGGTCCTGCTTGACAAACCTGATCTCCTTCTATGACAAAGTGACCCACTTGGTGGATGAAGGAAAGGCTGTGGATGTTCCCCGCCCCGATGAGCAACAGTGGGGAACTTGTATCAACAGATGAGGAGAAGGTGGAAATTCTCAAAAATGTTTTTGCCTCAGTCTTCACTGGCAACCCCTTTCCTCCTAGCTCTCTTGTTGATGGCACACAAGTTGGAGACCAAGGTGACAAAGTCCCTCCCACTGTAAGTGAAGACAAGGTATGTGATCAACTCAGGAGCCTGAAGATATACAAGTCCACGGGACCTGATGAGATACATCCCAGAGTCCTGAAGGAACTGGCTGACATAGCTGCCAAACCACTTTCCATGATATTTGAAAAATCATGGCAGTCAGGTGAAGTCCCTGTGGACTGGAAGAAGGGAAACACCACACCCATTTTTAAAAAGGGTAGAAAGGAGGACTCTGGGAACTACCGGCCTGTCAGCCTCACCTCTGTGCCTGGGAAGATCATGGAACAGATCCTTCTAGATGCCATGCTTGGGCACATGAAGGACAGCGAGGTGATTCAGGACAGCCAGCATGGTATTACTAGGGGCAGGTCCTGCCTGACTAACCTAGTGGCCTTCTATGATAAAGTGACTAGGTCAGTAGATAAGGGACAACCTATGGATGTGATCTATCTGGACTTCTGTAAAGCCTTTGACACGGTCCCCCACAACATCCTGCTCGCCAAATTAGAGGGGTACAGATTTGATGGGTGGACTGTTCAGTGGATAGGGAACTGGCTGGATGGTCATATCCAGAAGGTAGTACTCAATGGCTCGAACTCCAGGTGGAGAGCCGTGACAGGTGGTGTCCCTCAAGGGTCCGTGCTGGGACCGATACTGTTTAACATTTTTATCAATGATACAGACAGAGGGATTAAAGGCACCGTCAGCAAGTTTGCAGATGACACCAAACTGTGTGGTGTTGTCGATCCACCAGAGGGATGGGATGTCATCCAGAAGGACCTGGACAGGCTGGAGAGGTGGGCCCAGGTGAACCTCATGAGGTCCAACAAGAACAAGCGCAAAGTTCTGCACCTGGGCCGAAACAATCCTTGCCATCAGTACAGAGTGGGGGGTGAGGTATTAGAAAACATCCCTGAGGAAAGGGACTTGGGGGTGCTGGTGGATGAGAAGCTGGATATGAGCAGGCAGTGTGCAGTTGCAGGCCAGAAGGCCAATCGCATCCTGGGCTGCATCAAAAGATGCATTGTTAGCAGGTCCAGAGAGGTGATTCTTCCGCTTTGCTCTGGTGAGACCTCACCTGGAGTATCGTGTGCAGCTCTGGAGCCCTCAATATAGGAAAGACATGGACCTGATGGAGCAGGTCCAGAGGAGGGCCACGAGGATGATCAGGGGGTTGGAGCACCTCTGCTACGAGGCCAGGCTGAGGGAGCTGGGGTTGTTCAGCCTGGAGAAGAGGAGGCTCCGGGGAGACCTAATAGCAGCCTTCTGGTACCTGAAGGGGGCCTACAGGAAGGCTGGGGAGCACCTGTTTAGAAAGGCCTGCAGTGACAGGACGAGGGGCAATGGCTTTAAGCTGGAGGGGAGCAGATTTAGATTGGAGATTAGGAGAGGGTTCTTCACTGTGAGGGTGGTGGAGCACTGGAACAGGTTGCCCAGGGAGGTGGTTGATATATCCATCCCTGGAGATATTCAAGGTGAGGCTTGATGAGGCCCTGGGCAACCTGGTCTAGTTGGGGGTGTCCTTGCTGACTGCGGGGAGGTTGGACTAGATGACCTTTGGAGGTCCCTTCCAGCCCGGACCATTCTATCATTCTATGATTCTATGATGTTGTTTACCTGGACTTTAGAAAGGCCTTTGATACAGTCTCCCACAGCATCCTCCTGGAGAAACTCGCTGCTCATGGCTTAGATGGGAATACTCTCTGCTGGGTTAAAAACTGGCTGGAGGGCCAGGCCCAGAGAGTGGTGGTGAATGGAGTTAAATCCAGCTGGCAACTGGTTACAAGTGGTGTCCCACAGGGCTCGGTACTGGGACCGGTTCTCCTTAAAATCAATGACCTGGACGAGGGGATCGAGTGCACCCTCAGTAAATTTGCAGACGACACCAAGCTGGGTGGCAGTGTTGACCTGCTGGAGGGTAGAAAGATCTTACAGAGGGATCTGGACCGGCTGGATCGATGGGCCGAGACCAACAGGATGAGTTTCAATAAGGCCAAGTGCTGGGTCCTGCACTTGGGTCACAACAACCCCAGGCAGCGCTACAGGCTTGGGGCAGAGTGGCTGGAGAGCTGCCTGGCAGAAAAGGACCTGGGGGTGTTGGTCAACAGCAGGCTGAACATGAGCCAGCAGTGTGCCCAGGTGGCCAAGAAGGCCAACAGCATCCTGGCCTGTATCAGGAACAGTGTGGTGAGTAGGACCCGAGAGGTGATTGTCCCCCTGTACTCGGCACTGGTGAGGCCCCACCTCGAGTACTGTGTCCAGTTTTGGGCCCCTTACCACAAAAAAGGCATTGAGGTGCTGTAGCGGGTCCAGAGAAGGGCAACGAAGCTGGTGAGGGGTCTGGAGAGTAAGTCTTACGAGGAGAGGCTGAGGGAGCTGGGGTTGTTCAGTCTGGAGACGAGGAGGCTGAGGGGAGATCTTACTGCTCTCTACAACTACCTGAAGGGAGGTTGTAGAGAGGTGGGGGTAGGTCTCTTCTCCCAAGTCACAGGTGATAGGACAAGAGGAAATGGCCTCAAGTTGCGCCAGGGGAGGTTCAGGTTGGATATTAGGAAAAATTTCTTCACTGAAAGTGTTATCAGGCATTGCGATAGGCTGCCCAGGGAAGTGGTTGAGGCACCATCCCTGGAGATATTCAAAAGATGAATGGACATGGTGCTTGGGAATATGGTTTAGTGTTGGCGGGTGTGTTTTGTTTGTTGTGTAATTTTGTTGTTTTTTTTCTTTTCTGGTTGGACTAGATTATCTTAAAGGTCCCTTCCAAACTAGGCAATTCCATGACTCTGTGATTCCAGGACAATCTGTTGTTCTTACAGCTGGAGTCAGGTGAAACCTCAGGGATAAACTCCTCACCATCCCCTCCAAAAAAGGCATGTTTGGATCAGCTGAAAACAAAAATCTGAGTCAGAATTCTCCCCCAGAATTCTCAAAGAAATCCACAGTATATTGTTTCATTGAGAGTTGAAATGTTTCATTTCATCACAACAATTTATATACCTGAACACAAATGTCTAAGTCCGCTTAAATACTTTGGAGTATCTAACACATCTGCATGGGCTTGAGAGGTGCAGACCAGGAACCGGTGAAGTAAAGTGGCAGCTGGAGATTGGGTGACGAAGCCTAGATCATTTAAAAGGACAGGAGCCACACAAGGATAGGCAGCATAAGCCTACCCAGAGTATCCGAGTCCTTGGTTTCTGAGTGTACTTTTTTTTAAAAAAAACCACAAACACAACATATAAACAAAGGTACAAAAAGTGAAAGAATTAATCACATTTGAGGTTCCTGAAAAATTCTACTCTTCTCAAGAGTATTTTGGGGGATTAATCAGATAATATATTCCCATCTTCTCCTGCATTCCAAAATGAAACAAGACCAAACCTTTTCACTTATTCTCCCCTCCCCAAATATTTCCAGTTTACATAAACATGAATCACTTCATTCCATAACAGGTATTAACAAAGAGCCCCAGTTAGACCTGTGCATGGATATAAAGAGAGCCTAGATCAAAAACTGTGGTCAGATGTGTTAAGATTCATTTAGCTAAATTGAAGTGGGATAAAAAACAGCTTTAAAGGCAGGGTTGCCTTCTGGGAAAAACCCAGTAGTTCTGGCTTGCTTGTGGCAGGATTTTCTGAAGGGCAGTTCACGGCAAATGGGAGGGCCTGAGATTGTCATTAATTCCGTGATTCGGGAGAAAATTACCTGAGACCCTAGATACTGTTTAACGAACCTGTGACAAAATTGACAAATTTACAGCAGCAGAATTCTGTTATTTAGCTGATTATGTGGCTGATAAAAATTAATTAAAATACCCCAATAAGGATTTATATAGTTACAATATTATTAAAAGTTTATAACCACTTGCTAATTGGCATCATTAATGAAAATTAATGTAGCTACATGCACTTAAGTATTTCACCCCGTAATGAGGAAATGAACAGTGACATGAAATACTACTAATAATTAATACTACATATATTTTCATGGACAAATAGGATGTCCAAGGCTTTGCCAAGAGAAGGAAATAAAATTATGCAGTGGTAACATGTTAGCATTCTAGCTAGAAATGTTGAGAAGAATGCTTAGTGATATAGATATATCAAGAAGAGATCCTGTATCACAGAAAAGATAGTAACAGTGTGGAACCTGAGGCAGAACTTTCTAATACATCTCCCTTTGTTGTGTTGAACAAGTTAATTGCTACGTCTCTCTATCTCAGATTCACAATTGCTAATACAGGTCTTATCATTTCCCTCTTGGTGTGTACTAAAAAAAAAAAAAGTACATAGAGGAATGGGGGACAGGCTTTGACAGTAGGGCTACTTAACTGCAAAGACAAGATGCATCAAAGGACCTGCAGAACTTGCCGGTATATCCTATAACAGCAGTGAAAGCCAGACTTGTTTCTCAGCTTACCTGGGCTTCCTGCACAGTGCATTTGGACCAGCACCATATCAAAAGCATCCAACGTGCTTGGTTGAGAACTACCTTCTAAGAAGCATGAGCGACAGGTTATTGCAGACTTTATCCTTTTCTGAATCTTAGGCACTTTGCTTAGTCTCTGGGATGTACCATAGCACATCATGATTACAGACCCAAATCTGTCTAGAAGTTATTGTTTTTTCTTGGGTCCAATTAATTAATCTTTCATTCCTTACTATAAAATTTAAATGACTGCAGAGCAGAGAATGCTTCTACTTTAATCTCATTTGTAACATAACAAATAGGACAGTTTCCTGTTATGAACTGAGGAACGCAGGAGCACTTCCTGGTGCCCTCTTGAAGCTTTGTCATTTAGCAAAAAAAAAATTTCAAGATTCTACATGTGAAAGAAGGGAAAAAAACTAAATTCCTGGAGGGAGAAATTGAACATAGCTTTCCAGTCCTGGAGGGCTGCTATAACCACAAAGTTACTGTTATAAAGACAGATTCTATCATTACTTTTTCAATCTCGTTCTCTGGAGGGAAGCTAGATGAAAGACTTACATTCTGTAACTTAGATTCACTGTATGTACTCCTCTGAAATGCAGCTATGAGAGCCAGGGATTTAATTTTGTTCTAATTTATTTTGTTCTGTGTTGTGAGTCCACCCACAGATTTGATAGTTTTTATCAATTTTGTCTTGGGGTGACATAACGAGAATTAGTTGTTATTTGTTAATTACTGTGTGAACTTTGATATAAATTCTACTGAATATGTGAGGTCTTTTAGTGATGTAACTTGTTTGACCATTTTCAGACATTGCTTGGAGTAAATTGGAAGTTAACTCCCTTGGGAGTTAATTTGCCTTTCCTATCCAGCATAGCCCACATTCAGGAAAATATCTAACCAAGCACCACTTTTTCATCTGGTTTCTGCTCTTAAAATTGATTGTGAATTTATGCACAGCATTGCTCAATTTTCCTTACAAGCTGGACACAAAATTTACAATAAAGCTTACCATAGTGATCCCTGCATTTTTCACTGGCTCTCATTATTTTTCCTTTTTCATTCCATGCTTATCTGAAGAATTAGTTTAAAGTATGGTTGCAGAGTTGTATGGCACCTTTTGGCTTGTTCTCATCATATACAATTTAGTGAATGCAACGAAACGAATAAAGTTACCCAAACAGTTAGAAGTCATCAAAGGACTAATTCTCTCTATACTTCCTCCCCTGGTTTTGTGTTCTAAGTTTTGACCTTCTTCATGATGACTCACCCTGGTAGAATGTTTTCCCCAAGGGATGTTTGTCTACTAGGTGAGTGATTTTATTTCAGATCTCGGTTAGAAAGTCACCTTTTGCCTGTTTACATTGCTTTGGAGCGGTATATTCATCATGGTATTCAAAAACCCTTTTCAACATCTATTCTATTATCTATTACCAAAATAAGCTGCCTTTTAGTACAGCATTAATTACACCTAATTTTGAACATCTAACTTGTAGACATTTCCATCTGAGCTGTTATAAGATTTTTTAGTGACTACAAAAAGAAAGAGGCAGTTTTGTAGTGAAATTAATTTCATCTTGTATTAGGCAGTTTAATGTAGGACAGAACAGTCCTGGTTTAAAGCACCTATTTCTTTTCATAGACCATACAGAGAGCCAGTAATGAGTATCTCAGACGGAGCCATCTGTATTGTAACTGTCTAAAGTTAAGGAAGATGAATCCAATCCAGAAATGAGAAGTAATGGTAGCATATCTAAGACCACAAGAATATGTTTCCTCTCTCTGCTCTTCCAGTCGGAGGAGAATACAGTGGAGCTGGCCACACATCACAAATAAGATAAAAGGCACAGCTAAAGTGAATAGATTAGCACAAAGCCATATGTAGAACTGCTCAAAGCTGCTGACAAATAATGTTGAACTTCTAACAAAATGTTGCAAATCAAAGCCTATTCAAAAAAACATTACAAGATCTGGGCTGGGGAGATGGAGGAGATGGGGGTGGAGGGAAAACAAGTGACATTCATTTAGTAAATATTTCAGTGAGAAGGCAAGTGTAATCTTAGGCCAATAGCTTGTCCCTTGAGGCTCTTAAATGTTCTCCTATATTCAGCAGAATAGGGTTTACACCACCCTTCCCAACAAAGTGATATTTGGGCTGCCTGCTTTCCAATTTACTTAACAGCCTAATATATATTCTACCTTTCTGACATCTGTTAAAATCAGGCTTCTTTTCCATAGTCCTTTAAATACTGTCATTCTACTGTCCATCATTAAATTATAGGCTTCTCTTCTTCCCTTCCTCCTTCTCCCTTCCTTTCTTTTCTGCTCCACCCTGCATCTCCCAGAGGTATTTGCATTTGTGTGGCAAATACACTGATTCTTTTCACATGGTTTGCTCCAGCATGACATGAACTATTTAATTGTAAATTATTAAGTCATCTGTACTTTCCTGAAATGATTCACAGTGGAATGACAGGAAATTATTCCTAGTGGAGTGACAGGATATGATATGATGAAATCACGATTCACATGTAAATTGCATGTCTACTGATAGAAATCCAAAGTCCACTGAGAATTCTTCAAAAAGAAAATGCTGCAAGGTTTATCCATTGGGTAGATCATTTATTAATGGATAGCCTCTGTATTAAGTCTGTCCACTTTTAGTTGTTAAACCCCAGGGGCATTTTTTTTTCTTTTGTTGTAGTTTGATGTGAAGGTTTTAGGCAAACATAATTTCTAGTCTTCCTACATATATTTTCCCCTCAAGTATCTGATTTGTCAATCACACACAGGGATACATACATATATATATATATATATAAATATATATATGTGTGTGTGTGTGTGTTATATATAAGGTCTGACCGCTAGCTGGCATAATTCACTGTGTCTTTATTGCTTGAATGGAATTGTGCCAGTTTGCCCATGCTGATGTTCTGTAGACCACAGATTAAAGTGTACACAGCTACAAAGAAATTGTCATGCTTCTTTATTTTTGTTCTTTCTACAAAGCTGTCTGCACAAATTATCTCTTTGGCTTTCTCTGATTTACTTTAAAAGTGTTACATTAATTTTAAATGCAAATTGCAATAATTAAATTTGACCTTATAAACTATCAGATGTGATGGGAATTTCCCTTCCTGATTTTTTATCTTAAATTGGAAAGGAACCAGATCAAACAAGCAGGGAATTTCAAAGTCAAAACAAATACCATTCACGGGTAAGAGCTCTGCTACAATAACAAAAAAGAAAACATATTTATGCATGTATGTATGTGTGTGTGTGTATAATATAGATGTTAACCACAAGCTGTTCAAAATCTTTAAATTTGTATGTAAAACCGGGAGTAGCTCATCTTTTGTTGTTAAGGAGAAAAAAATCACAAAGTGACCCACATAGATATATTTTTTTCTTTCTTTAATAATGGATACTTTCAGATACCTCCTAAGGTCCTATTCCTCCTGTCATGTTTAAAGGGTTTATTGTTTCCAGAAAAGCTTTTGCTGCTCCCTCTGGAGACTGAGCTGATCTAAGGTAATATTAATTCTGTGCCTCTCTCTTGTCGGAACTCGACTTCAAACAGAATAAATGAGATGAGAGCTGAAAGAGAGGTTATGCAAGCTGTCATCCTCCATTGTGTTGGAGGCATCAATGACTCTCAGAACAAATTAGGTGTCACTCTACTAAATCGCAGTCAGAAAGGCAAATCAGTTTATAGAAGACTTATTTGGTCTCCTGGAAAGCTCTTGCATTCAGAGCAGAGTTAATCTTCCTTTTCTTTCGGTAATTTTAAAAATCCTCATTTTTTATTTCTTTTTAAACAAAGATGAAGCAGAATTTCCTCCTGATGACTCACAACGTTCCCCATACAATTCATGCTGATTAGTTCAGTCTAATTTCTCTCTCTGCAAAAGAAAAAAAAAGAAAAAAAGTCCCACAGGGGTTTGTTTCACTCCAAAAAGAGAAAAGAGAAATGACTATATATGTTTTATTAGACTCCTTAATTTTGGGATTGTGGCTTGGGAAAGAACATTGTGATAAAAAGAGTATCTGAAGAAAAAAGAATATTTATGAAGCTTGTCAAGTATGAGTTCTTCTAATTTTGCAAAGCTTACTGATTCTAGTAATTCTTAACTAAGTGATTTCACCCTACAGAGAAGAAACTAGCATTACTAAACTACCTGGTTAATAGTTCACCTCTGGAACTATTTTTTAGGTTTTTTAAATTTTTTAAATTTTTTCCCCCAGTAAAGAGGCTAAGTGGATTTTTGCATCCTAGGCTGCACAAGGAATGTATTTCTTCTACAATCGAGTGATGCGCAGTCAGTTTTTCACTGAGAAAGGCATGCTTATCCACTTCTTGAAAGAAGAAAATTGCCATACTTTAACAAGATCAGGACAAAGATGGAATACACCTCACATAAACTGAGGTATCTATTCTAATTCAAGATTATGTCTATATGAGCAAGGCGTATGGTGCAGCAGGAGTAGATCTGCAGAGTGAAACAGCTGCTGTTGAGGAACATTTTACATTTAAAAAGGGATTTTTTTCATATTAGTTTCATTTTCATCATAGCTTTAGCCTAGACCTATGAACTAGGACCCAATAGGTGCTGCAGTACATCAAGTGTGCTTTTGAAGAGCATCTTTTAGTTTGCTTCATTTGAAACGCTTTGAGACCCTTCTGTGATGAGAACCAATGTGTAATAACTGAGATCAATCAGGAGATTTGCTTCAAAAGTACACTGTCAAGTAAAATTGAATGGAGATATATCATTTGTTTCTCATAAAGTCCAAGATAATAGATAAGCATAGATGCCTAAAAATAAAGTGGGTCTCAGAAGTCACTGTATTACTATGTGATTGAAGCTGTGACTTGGGAACCCAGTGTTATGTTTCCAGAGACAAATCACATTTAATTTCCTGAATTGCAGAGAAATATTTATACTTCATCAGGGTTGGACTTCTTAAGTTCCTTACGGAAGACATAGAGAGGGTTAAATGAATAGAACTAAGTTCAGGGAAGCCACCCTAATCTTTCCAGTGAGAAATATCAAGGAAAAATCAGAAATTAAACCCCACTATCAATAGTTAGCTGAACAGCTAATCTTCTCCTTGAGGTGAACACCTAAAAGAAGTCAACCTAAATAGAAAGGAACCAGATATATTCCTTTCCCACTGCAAATGACAGAAATGGATGAGTGAGGATTTGTTACTGAAAGCTCATCCTGCCTGCTTTAAAATTGGGATTTGAAATCAGTTCTCCTGTTTTTTTAGCAAAGTGCCAACACAGCAGACATATTAGTTATTTGAAAATGAGACTTTTCTCAACAACTGCTGTTGACATTTTTCTGCTTCAGGAGATAAACAGTGTGCTTTTGAACATCCTCAGGCACGGGAGGGAGCTGAACTCAGATCCCCCACATGCTAGAAGGTAGATCTAAGACTTGATTAGTCATAAAAAACCAGTTAATACAGCTTCACTCCAGCTTTAAAAAATACAGACTTTTGCCTGAGCTTGTTTCTTTGTTTTTATGAATGAAGAGACAGAGGGATTATGATTGAGCGTCCCAACTGAAAGTAAATTCCTCTTTATGGGCAAAGTTAAGACAGCAAAATCCTGAAAACCCAGGGATCTTCCTCAACATTTCCTGCAGATTGCCTTAAGTAATTTACTAATCATCCTCCTACCAAATACAAAACCCAGTCTACAGACGCTGCCACAGTGTCTAGGAACCTAAAAATTAAGCTTCGTGTTCATCAACGGTACAGGGTCAAAATGTCATCATATGAAGAGCCACATTCCTAGGAAATGTTAGAGAACTCAGTGCTTTAATGTTCATGGAATGTAAAATGCTACTGTAAAATAAGATGTCCAACATAAAAGGAGGAAGTAGGATCAGCTTCAGTGTCAGCACTCTGATAACATCTTCCTTTTTTCTCAGCACTTTTGAAAGGCTCCTGAGCAGAGATGCTTGAATGTAACTAAACGTTTTTTATGAACATTCCTTCCAAGTAATAAACACATTTGATTTGACCGTGCTCATACATCATTTATACCCACTTTCTCTTTATATTATGACAAATTAGTTAACTGGAAAGATTATTTGCAGAACCAGCTCATTCTTCAGCTCATATTGCAAACTATATGCAAAAAAGTATTTCATATTCATTATGAGGAGTATCCTCAATGCAGGAGACATGCTTTTATGAGCTTGATTTATGTAATAAAGTGATGGAAGGAATTTTCAGAAAGTGCAGTGGCACAGAGCTGATAATGACAGGCCTGAAATGGTGGGACAAAGGTCCCATCTCCATTATTCACACGAGGTCCCCCGGTCCAGCTGCTCTGTGTCACCGAAATCCAGACCCTCACCCTTGGACTGCTGAGCTTGATCCAGTTATTTTATATAGAAGTACGGACAGCAGGTATCTGAGAAACACAAGAAACAAGCTGAGAAAAAGTCCTCCTGCTAAGCAGGTGCATGGTGTGGGACCTCAGGGCCCAATATAGTTGTCTCCCACAATTAAGAGTCATCACATCAGTATCAACACTCACAGCATGAACATCAGCAGTGACCATGCTGCACAGATGGAAAGGGAACCCTTTCTTGCTGGAAGTAGTCTGGAAAGCTTCAAAATTCTCTTATATCCTTCTCCCAAGAGAGGGGCCAAAATCAAGTTTACTCTCTTTGCAAAAATGGGCTGGTTTCTCATGTGTGGCTGTTTCCAGAGAAAGAAGAGATTTCAACACAAAGGAAAATGGAGAAAAATATATGTACTTAATCCCTTTATCCTTAACTATTCAAAGAGAAAAATGACACAGTCTGTCCATGAGTAGAAATCTGAAAATTTCTGATATGCTGAACTATATACGTAACTGCAAACTTGTTTCTTTTTCAGACGTTTCCAAAGTCTTGGCCTACCAAAGGGATTTCTAGAGCTGTTAAACAATAATAAATAAACAAAAGGGGATTTCTTGGAGAGGGGGGAGGGGAGAGGGAAGGAGGAAGAAGGGGAGGGAGTGGGCAACACACTGTATTTACCACGCAAATTGTATTCAAAGCACTGAGATAAACTGAGCATGCTGATGCTTAACCACACTTATGGTTTCACTTATTTGATGTGCTCATGAAGCACATCAAACATGGGCTGAAAATCAGTGAAAGATGGGAAACAAAGGGAAGGAATAAATAGTCAGTGGCACAAGGTGAACAGTGGGATGCCTCGCCTCATTGTTCTGCATTAGATCTCGTGTTTGAAATCTGTATTAATGATCTTGAAAGAGGGTAATACTGAGGTTAGCAAAACTTACAGATGACACAAAGTTATTTAGCTAGCATGGGCCAGAGAGATCCATGAGGAACTTCAAAGAGACTTAGCTAAACCATGTGAGGACTAAAGTGAGGGCAAATGAAGTTCAATGCCAATAAATGCAAAGTAAGGCATACTGAAGGGAAAAAAATAAATTAAACTGCTTGTACATTTGACAGGGGTCTACATTCACTGTCTCAATCCAGTAAAGGGATCTGGGTATCAATGAAGACAGATTTCTACACTATACGCAGCTGCAGTTTTAAGAAAAAAAAATCAAACAAGATGTGAGGCTTCATAGGAACTGAGATGCGGACTGATGCAGTAAATACTACACACCTAATTTAGAAATCGAAATGTGGTCTCATGTGGAAAATTTTGTAAAGTATTATTACATTACCATAAAACCAAAATAAAAAAAAAAAAAAGAAAAAAGTTCATCAAAATTAGAAAGGACTTACCTGTGACAAGTAGAAGTGAACCATGCCCTAAAAAAAATAAATAATAAAAAAAAAATCTGTCATGTAGAATGATTGGGAAGAATGCCCTTTGAAAGGAGAGAGACAAAAAGGACATAACGAAAGGATAAAAATAAATTGCTTAGAAAAGATAGATTAGGTGCTTCTCTTCTCCCCAGCTTGTGGCAGAACAAGAGAATGTGCAATAAAATTAAGGAGGGTAGCAAGTTCAAAACAGATAAAAGGCAACAGTGCTCTTTTTTTCTACAATGAGCGATTAAGCCAGGGAACCTTCTGACACACTGAAAGTAAAAACTAAGGGACATTTCAAATAAACATTTAAACAAATAACAAGGATTGTTGAAACTGGAATAAAAAAGCCAAATTTTTTTTGGAAGTATTTGAAAGCTCTTTTTGCAAAGCCAGATTTCTTAATCTTCCCTGTGTAGAGTTCTACTGTCCCTGAGTTTGTCTGTGTCCAAATCCCACAATCTTTGGAGGAAAAAGACCTTGAGGACCTGGCACCTCGTGTTGGGTTAGTTCATATGGCATGATTTCTATATTAGAGNTATAATTTTTTTTATATATATATATATATAAAATACCTGGCAAATCATGGAGACAAGACAGTGGGGTAGATGAATTAAAGATCTGACCCAGTATGGCAACATGAACATTCCTCTAAGCTATGTACAGAGCCAGGCTGTCTATACTGGCACAGCTTGTTATTACTTGTCTTCCCCCTCTACTGGACTGCTTGCTTCACCAAATCATCAATTTTTATCTTTCAGACTGTAGCTTTATGGAGTGGAGGTATGATGAATGTCTTTGTGTTTGTAGGCTGAAACACAACACAGCTTCTACCTCATTGAAGCCTTAGGTTGTACTAGTCAGAAAAATGTGAAACTTCAAAAACTTGGGGCAGTATCAGTCCATGCCAGGGATGGAGCAAAAGAGACATATTCCTTCCTTCAAATCATGAGTGTCAACCAAGCATACCTCAACACCTAACACTGCGAGTGGTCACCCAAACCTCTGCTGTCTGACTGCTCTCTGAGACCTGCCTGTACAGTCATTAAAACAGAAATGACATCTGACAACCACGAACATCGTTTCACTTCCAGCTTCCTCAGTAATCTCCTCCTTTCCACTGCCCTCCCACTCTCTGTGTGGTGAGAGAAATATTTTTTCAGAACTGTCATTTTAAGGAATAAAATGCTTGCACCATCAATAACTTTGTGCACTTTGCCCCAGCTGAATGAATACTTCCTTTGTTAGCATAGAAGCAAATGATACACAGTTAAGTAGAAAGAGGCTACCTGAATGTATTTATTTCAGCTACTATTTCTGTATTATGATAGCCTGTTTCCAGTAGATGAAAGAAACCTGGCAATGTTGTTTTTTCACACTGTGAGAAGCACAAACATGATTTAAATGCCCCCTCAAAATATTCATGCATCAAAAAACCGTTGAAGGCTCAGTCTATTCTCCAGCTGGCTTTCAGCCAACATTGTTATGTTGTTGCTGCATCATGACGGAAACAGCAGACAGCAGAAAACAACAAACAGCAAAGAAGACAAGCCTTTAAAAACAAATCTAAACAACAAAGAAAGCCCACTTTAATACTATTTATAATTTCAGTAATGGTGAACTCATTGATAATTGTTCATTTATTGATTTAGTTCTACAAAATGACATTTTAAATGCTTCTAGGATTTCTAGGATTCTAGGACTTCTAGGATTCTGTTTGCAGAGTGTTTCTAACCCTCAGCCTTGTGGCTTTTATTTTATTCTGTGTAATATATATACAATGCATGGATGGATTTCTCAGTTGATGGAAGTACTGTAGCTTCATTAAAGCTGACAATTAGCTCTTTCATAGTTAAGGTCAAGCACGTAAGCAGATTAAAAGGAAAGGAAATTTTTCTCAGTATCTGCTGAGCTTTTTGCATAACAAATGGTGAAGAATCTTGCTTCAAGCCTTTAATGTCTTCATGAGCTCATCTCTGAGAAAAGTATCAAGTTTCTACTTAGAGGCTCAGGTAGGAAGAGACCCTAGGTAAGTTATTCCAATACTCAGTTTTCCTTGACTAGTTTATCATTAAAAATTCTCATGGTGAGTGGAGAAGACGTTTCACAGAACATAAAGAAAGACCCTATGTTACTGAATGTGAGATGATAACTTAGCTAGCATGCTAACATACCCTTTGGTTTTCTGAGTACCCTATCGTGGATGTCTATAATTAAATGCATCTACCTGGCATGGTTGCCCATACCTCCTGTACAGTCAGTACACAGACAGACATCTCTGAAGATAAGTAAAGAGCAATCCTGTCCATCTTTCTCTTTCCATGCAAGTGACACAGAATCCCTCAAAAACAATCATGTCATCATCCCAGGAAGCAGGTAGTGCAACTTCTAGGTTCTACTGAACCTGGAGTGTTTCAGACACCTCTTTAACCACAAAGGCATTGGCAATTCATGTTCACTGTGTTGAGTTTGAGCCACCATACACTCAGAACTGCAACAATACTGAGGCCCACAGAAGGACTGCCAAGAAAAAACCTGACTGCAATTTGATAGTTAGAACATTCTTCTTGGAAAAGGCAAAGCAGGATTTCAGTTTCAACTCTACAAATGTTATATCTCTATTTTATTTTCAACCTCCATTTAATACTGTATATATACAAGTAAGTCTACCTCTATGGTATATGTCTATGGACATGTATAAGCGTAACTCCGGGAGCAAGGAATAACATTCAGGATTCAAGCAGCCTTGGCTGGACCATCAGTCTAGGATCAAGTGCAACATGAATGGCAGAACCTCCACTACCATAAGAGAACTGCTGGTGGGAGGCAGGCATTTATTTCTCCAGGACAAGTCCTTATGATAGTGTACAGAGGAGTATATATGGAAATGTGCTTTTAGGCTGAGGAGGAAAATGCCTAATGAGTTTAGATGCTGATAAGTTTTGGTAGTTCTGAAAAATATATGAAGTGGTTTAGATTTATGCAGTTTGATTTCATCTAGACTTTGACAGATTGACCCAACTTATTTCTTGGGTTTACCTCTCCAGTGCACGTTCTGCTCTGGTGATTTCCAGCCTCTGTCTCTGACTTACCTCCATTTTTTGCAAGCATGGTGACCTGGAGAGTTCTGTGATTTCTGCTTCAGGAATGCAACACATAGGAACTACGCAAACAAAAACCATTTGGTGGATGCTTAGTGGGAGCAGAGCTTCCCATAATACTTTACTGTTTGCCCTTCAGCACTTTGTCTCACTCATGAATTTATGAGGAATTCATTGTTGGAGATCAGCTCCCTGGTCTTGTTGTCTTTCAAGAAAGGCTGGGCTTTCATTTTAGGCCTATGAGCTATGTTTGCTGGTTGATGGATACCTCCACATTGCCAACTGAAAATCATCCAGAAGTTGGCTGTAACTGTTGTGCCATACAATTATACTGTCATTGAAGGATTCCATACATTGGCTTGGTAATTCTAAGAATCCATTTCTAACCATCAGAAAATTCCCAGTTATGTTTCTTAGAGATTAAGAATTTCAGCCAGTTTTATTGTGATGAAAGATGTATTTCAGCAGCTTTTTAAGGCAGCAAGACTAAGATTCATCTCATCTAATATTATGCCTATGGCTGACACACCTGGAGCTAGGACCCTAAGCACCCTCCTTTCCCTCTTTGAGACATGTGAGGGAGACACCTCCACGCAATCATTCAGACCTTAGGTTGTACAACTCACCCATTGCAGCTGCTCTTTTATAACTGCTGGTAAGCAAGCTTGCAGTATGACTGCCCCCTAATTTAGGGGTCTCATTTAAAAGACTAAATGCAAAAGAGTTGAAGTCACAGACAGATGAGGAGTCCCATTTCTTTTCTTTATTAGACCTCAGCTATGGCATGAATCAAAGCAAAGCAGAAGGCACCATAGCGCCAATGTTATAGCATCTAATATACTGTGCTTTGGGCACCCTCATACTCAGGACAGTTGCTTAGCAACTGGGATACAGGCTGAGGATGCAGAGTGTGGGATCTTTTCTCTGCAGGTCACAATTAGCATGACTTGGATAAATTACTTCACCTTTCTGTATTCTTCTTTCTCTCTGTAGATTTATTTATTCTATCTCTTACCAAATGTTTCAACAACTCCTTTAAAGATATCACAGACTTCAATTAATGAACTAATTCTTACTTTGCAAAGCTGCAGATTCTTTACAATGGGGCTCAGGTGTCATCTCCTCTTACTACCTGTCTCTCACAGGTAGTTGCCTTCTTAGCTACATTCATCACACATACAAAAGAGCCTGCATATCCACTATCTAGGAATGGAGGCATTTCGGCAGGGAAGTGTTTTTCCACCGTATGTGTAAATTTCTGAACACAAATCCTTTTCAAAAATCTAAGCTGGCATTTGGCAGAATGTCACTAGACTTTATATGATAACACTATCCAACCAGACATATTAGGAGAACAGAATCTGCAAGACAGCATAATTTTGGCTCTGTTACATATTCATACTACTACTACTACCACCAGCAGAAGCAAATAAAGACAGGTGGAAGGACAGTGGGGCTAACATTAAACCTTCGTGAGGGCATTCTTTGCTTGACTGATGGTTTGTAACCATTCAGCATGGAGAGTGAGCTGCAAAGTTTTGTCGTCCAAGTTAGGAGCTCTGGCTGATCGGCAGATGAATGAAGAGTTGGCACCAAAGTCTGTAACCCTTTGATTTCTTGGTTGTTTTCTGCATCCTGATCTCACTGCAGCTGCCACCTCAAAGAACAGGGTGAGAGTAATTGTGTTGGCTTGCCTCCAAAGCCCAGAGGAGTAGTCACTTGCTACTCTCCCAGATTATCTACCAGGCAAACGGAAAGGTTAATGATGTAGAGCTTGATTACTCTGGTATAAAGAAAGCAGCCAGCTTGATCCAAAATTCTTTATTGTGTATATAAGGGAGATATGTTAAAAGGACTCAGAACTGAAATACATTGTCTTCTCTATTCTGTCTTTGGACACAGGAGTATTTGCCTTCTGGCAGGTATGGTTTTGGAAACAATAGCTTTTTTCCTGTGCATACATATTTTTGCCTGAAACTTGTCCTTTAATTTTAAGACATTTACAAAAGTTTTGTTGTTAAGAAAGACAGTCTTCTTCAAGAAATATCTGCAGAAAAAAATATTTTAATGTATTTGTCCCTGGAACAGATTGAACACAATTAGTCGACATATGTACATATAAACATGTATCCTTATATAAATATGCATACATACATACATGCATGTGTGTGAGAGACAGTGTGTGTGTGCACGTGTGTATACACATATATGTCTATGACATAAGAATATGATTTCTGATGTTCATCTTCATTATAAAGGCAAACCAAGCCTATCAAGTAAAATCCAACAGTACCTCCAACAATCCCAGAAGTGAGGCGAGGCGAGGCGAGGCAAGGCGAGGCAAGGCAAGGAAAGGAAAGGAAAGGGAAAACCGAAAAAAAAACTAAACTAAAAGCAATCAGAAACTGTCAGCTGAACAAATGAATAAACAAACAAAGCTACAGGATAGGGAAGGTAACAAAGAGTTTAACATGGTTAAAGACAGTAGAGTGTATAAAGGTGTTTATTAAGGTTGATTTTCTATTTTTAACAAGAGTCTGCTTTGTGGAAATATTTAATATTAAAACAAAAGAGCAAACAAGTAACTTCAAAAACCTATGAAAATGGAAATCTGCCAACCTTTGGTTGAAAACTAGAATCTTGTGGACCAAGACTGAAATACTGAAGCCAAAGCCCAATATATTTTTCTCCACAATGGTTCATCGATCTGATAGTTCAGAAGTGTTTTCCTTGACTTCTTCCATGTGTCAAGGAAGGATTCTTTGGCTGACCCATATCTCCTTTGATATTTGATGACAAAGAATCCCTTTGTCCCCCACACTTCCTTCACTAAAAATTGGCTTCCCAAAAATTTAAACTTTCCATAGGACAGAAAATTGCATTCTGATTTGCTTTACATTTTAGCTTTTTCATGATCAAAGACCTGATAAAAAAGAAATGCATTAAAATCTGTTATTTCTGTTCTTCTGCTGATTCCTCATTACTGTAAATAATCACTCAGTTAATGTGACTTGCAGCTAGATTTAAATGAATTTATCTAGGAAGTTTCCACTTTGTCTTTTTATATTATTCCATGTTTTAAAAAAAAAAAAAAAAAAAAAAAAAGTTAACTTCAAAATACAAACTTTGGCTAAGCTGTGGTGCGTTTTTTTTGTTGTTAGGGTTTTGGGTAGTTTTTTTGGTTCTTTCTTGTATATAAGTCTTTACTGTTAACTAGATTCTCATTAAATAATTACATTTACTAATTTATCCTTGCACTTTTACTTCCATTTTTGTTAGTTTAGTCCAGGCCAAGGGTGTCTGTATTGTGTTTCTCAGCATGCTTGCAGATCTAAAACTTGGGACTCAGCATGGTGAAATCCCAGCCTCAGTGCAGGTGTGATCTATGTCCTGTTATGTATCTTAAGATACAAGATAAAAAACATCTGTGTAAGTGTTTCAATGGCTGGTGGGGAAGAAAATACCATGAAAAAAGAACCAAATCATAGGTTAAATGAATGGTATTTTCTGTAACGGGGAAGAGTATAGTCATACTCACAACAACTGAGAAAGGAGGAAGATTTTTACCACGTAAGGGTCTAAAGACCAAGATAAAAAGAGCTCTATTCATAAGCAAGAGAGATACAAGTGCTAGAGGAGTGAGTGAGGAAAGAATTCAGGATAAATATCGTGAAGTAGCTATGGGAAAAACTCTTCAGAAACACAGAAAACCTTATGAAAAACAGAAAGGACAGGAAAGATGCCACCAACATTGCCTAAAAGTCAAAAGCTGCCAAGTCAAGGCAGCCTTTAAGAACTAAAAAGTCAGGAAATGTCATTATTCCTAAACATCTAGTGAGGCTTACGGGCACAACAAAAGAAATCCACTACAGCTGCATGGCAATTGGCAAATTCCTGTTTTCATGCTATGTGCCAAACTCCTTTCTCTTTTCTTCTCTAATTCTTTCATCAGTACATGGAGGTAATCCAGACACTGAAGAGACTTTTGTGCTAAAACATTAATTAGAAGACAACCCTCAGTTATTGACAGGAGGACTAATATTTAAGAAAATCTCAAAATCAAGAGTAGAGGGTAGGGAACTAAGGTTGAGATGAGAAGGTAGCAGAAAGTGGGTGAAAAAATGAGGCCAGTTTTCTGAAACATGCAGGTTTAGTTATTATCCTTAGAGCTATAGCATGAAAACAGACAACAAAGGTGAATATTATGCCATCTGAAATCAATGTAATCCTATCGTTTGGATTAAATAGGGTTTTGAGGTTCCATAAAAAACAGAAACTCAAAGGAAAATCATTAATTACTGTAATTTTTGAAACATAAATGATGAAGTGTGATGTATGTTGAGGAAGGAGGGCAAGGACAAACTGGTGGTGCATGAAAAGCTTGTATTTTTACTTAACTGACAACAAATATGGTTCTGCTTGATTTCCAGAAGTCAGGTAGGACTATGGGCTTTCTGAATTGACTTACAAGGCACTGAAGAAATAGAGAGGAAAGAAAAAAAAAACTTGTCACTTCCTCCACTGTTACGTGCATGTCCTTCTGCATGTAGCAGCCGTCATACCTCTGGAATAAGGTGTAGCACTTTTCAAGACATTCTGGCTTACGGCTTGCTACTGAAAACCTTCCTGGTGGCCCAGGTATGCCAGGATGTAACATAACCCACGCTTTCAGCCCGCACTGTGCTGTGGACAGGAAAACTGGGAGCAGCTGGCACAGAAACTACTGTGAGTGCATGATGCTACTCAGGGAGTCTCCTCTGCAGCAGAAGTCCTCTAGGGGCTGAATTCAGTGGTTTTACAGGTGTTTTGTGTCTCTGAAGTGTGTTTCTTGTGCTTTCATGTAAGGCAGAGCTGACACCAGGGAGGAAGTCTTTCTTAAAGAGGGGGAGGAATTTAGCATTCCTATTCATTCACTATCTTTGTTTTACCCCTGCTAATTACCCCTCTGGAACTGAAGTGAACAGAACAGAACAAAACATTAAGCCACTTCTCCTTACAGGATGAGGGATTTGAGTGAATTAACCTGCCAGAAAGATACCAGAAAGATACACATTCCCTTAAGGAGAACATCTTCTTTACTCCTTTGACTGAAGGCAAATACAGAAGATCACCTAAGTGATTGCTTTTTACATTTCAGTTTCTATTTGTAACATGTGATGAGATTGGAGCAGGTTAATTTAGGTCTTAAATTCAAATGTTAAAAAAATAACTTTTTCAAAACTTGACATTAGTACGGAACTTGTCTTTCTTATTTTCATTCTCTCATCTTTAAAGGTGACAAATTTGATGCAGTGTTTATTACTGCAAATGGCAATATGGCATGCTTGACAAAAGCCTATGAAAACATGGAAAAGAAATGAAAGTACATTTTTTTTGTGTACAGAACAGGCGTTGGATAGGGGACTTCAGGATCGCTGTTCCACAGAGCCTGTTTCTTCTGTTATTTGTCTTTCTTTTATAAACTCACCAGAGTGTCACTAAGTATATGTTTAAATGTGCTCATGGCCCCCAGGAATTACCCTACACCTAATAATCTCTAAGCAAATACATTGCTTGATAGTTGCAAAGCAAGAAAGGTAGCCTGCCTTCATTTAAAGTAGTATAAAAAGCTCATGTAGATTTAAGAGGATGCAGGATTTCACTCCAGATGTTCACAGTTCTTCTAGTTATAGTAAAGTTCTTAGTAGCAGGTGTGACATTCATATATTAAAACCTTTACTTTAATAAGAAACTGTTCACATGATTGGCATCCGATAACAAGAGCAAAATCAAGATAGTGAAAATGGTAATAGACTTAAAGGACTCAAGGACTCTCATATAGCCCTTTTATCAATAGTTCTCAGTTTCCTACAGAAGAAGTAACTATCTTTATGTTTGTTTTGCACATTAGGAGCTTGAAGAGGTTAGTTTCACTAGATTACCCAACCAACTCCTTTCTTTAAAATGAATGTTTAAATGGTTTTCACACCATAACATCTTTTCCCTTGCTTAGGATGCCAGCAGGATAACATTAACACATTTTTTGATTCTTAATGATAAAATAAACCAATTAACCAAAATTAACCAAACCAAACCATTGTTGGCTCTACTGCTTGGGATGAAGTGACATCCCAGATGACAGAGATAGGACTCAATGTCTAATATAGAATCATAGAATGGTTAGAGTTGGAAGGGACCTTAGAGATCACTGAGTTCCAACCCTCCTGCCATGGGCAGGGACACCTCCCACTAGAGCAGGTTGCTCAAAGCCCCATACAGCCTGGCCTTAAACACTTCCAGGGATGGGCCACCCACAATTTCCCTGGGCAACCTGTTCCAGTGCCTCACCACCCTTACAGTAAAGAATTTCTACCTAATATCTAATCTAAATCTCCTCTCTTCCAATTTAAAACCGTTACCCTTTGTCCTGTCACTACACTTCCTAACAAAGAGTCCCTCTCTGACTCTCCTGTAGGCTCCCTTCAGATATTGGTAGGCTGCAATGAGATCTCCCCAGAGATCTCTTCTCCAGGTTGAACAACCCCGGCACTTTCAGTCTTTCTTCACAGGGGAGGTGCTCCATCCTGCTGATCATCTTCGTGGCCCTCCGCTCAACCTGTTCCAACCGGTTCATGTCCTTCCTGTGTTGAGGACTCCAGAGCTGGACACAGTACTCCAGGTGCGGTCTGACGAGCGCAGAGTAGAGGGGTAGAATCACCTCCCTTGACCTGCTGGCCACACTTCTCTTGATGCAGCCCAGGATGCAGTTGGCTTTCTGGGCTGCCAGTGTGCACTGCTGGCTCATGTTGAGCTTCTCATCTTCTCATCCACCAACACCCCCAAGTCCTTCTCCTCAGGGCTGATCTCCAGCCATTCTCTGCCCAGCCTGTATTTCTGTCTGGGATTGCCACGTGCCAGGTGCAGGATGCTACACTTGGCTTGGTTGAACTTCATGCGGTTTGCATGAGCCCACCTCTCAAGCCGGTCTGGGTCCCTCTGGATGGCATCCCTTCCCCCCAGTGTGTTGACCATGTCACCGAGTTTGGTGTCATCGGCAAACTTGCTAAGGGTGCACTCTATCCCACCATCCATGTCTCCAACAAAGATGTTGAACAGCACTGGCCCAGTAGCGACCCCTGAGGAACACCACTCGTCACTGGCCGCCAATTGGACATTGAGTCATTGACCACAACACTTTGAGTGTGGCCATTCAGCCAGTTCCTTATCCACCGAGTGGTCCATCCATTGAATCCATGACTTTCCAATTTTGAGACCAGGATGGCATGCAGGACAGTGTCAAATGCTTTGCATAAGTCCAGGTAGATGATGTCTGTTGCTCTGCCCTTGTCCACCAAGTCTATGGCAGTATCATAAAAGGCCACCAAATTTGTCAGGCACGATTTGCCTTTGGTGAAGCCATGTTGGCTGTCTCCAATCACCTCCTTATTTTCCATGTGCCTTAGCAGAGATTCCAGGAGGATCTGCTCCATGATCTTGCCAGGCACAGAGGTGAGACTGACTGGCCTGGAGTTCCCTGGGTCTTCTTTTCTTCCTTTTTTGAATATCAGGGTTATGTTCCCTTTTTTCTAGTCAGTGGGAACTTCACCAGATTACCACGATTTCTCAAATATGATGGAAAGTGGCTTAGCAACTTCGTCCACCAGCTCCCTCAGGACCCATGGATGGATTCCGCCAGGTCCCATGGACTTATGCACCTTCAGGTTCCTTAAGAGGTCTTGAACCTGATCTTCTCATATGCAGCTCTTTAGAACAGTGTCCCAGACATAAAACTTTTTCCATTACAAATCAGGAATGTGCTACAAGCCAGGTAAATGAAAAAGAGTGGTGATATCTTTTTGCCTGAATCAAAAGATCAGAGCAGGGGAGGAGACACCCACATCAAAGCAAGCCTGACATTTGTCAAAGGAATGTTTTCATTGCATTAATGTGTGACAGATGAGCAATTAGATATCCTATGTTTTCTGGTTGTTTTTTTTTTTTTTTTTTTTTTTTTTTTTTTAAATCTGAACCTGGGTAATTTGTCATGAAAATGAAGATAAATCATTAACATTTTTATAAAAATATGCAGTTGTTCACTGAAATAAAAGACCTGCTATCCGTCTTCACAGAAGCCATCTAGATTTCTGACCAATGTCCTAAAACTTAAGGTCTAGAATCTATGTATGTGTATGCATATGTGTATGCATGTGTGTGTGTGAGAGAGAGTCAGTGAGTGAAGGGGGCTGTTTTGCTAATTTTTAGGTTTCCAGTTTGAATTGTACCATTGATACATTTTGTGATACTGAAACACTTAAGTGTACCACATGAACACCTATGAATATCTTCCCTAAGCTTCTAACCCAACCATTCCACTATTGTTTTGTCTGAGACTTTTCTTGTTCTTGCTCATTAAGACCAGGAATTCCAGATTTGATCTCTCATACGGAAAGTTTCTATGAAAACACTTCACTACAAGGAAAAAGGGGGGAAAAGTTCGGCTCTGGCCAATAGATACTTTCACAAAACACCCCTATAATTTTGCAGAAAACAACTAGCTGGCCATGCTGACCAATACATACAGAGAAACCCAACTTTCCCCAACTCCCTCCAGAGTAAGACAGTATTCCCTCTGCTTGGTCTCCATAACAAGATTAGCCAGGCCTATAAAAGAGAAATTATATCACTACAAAGCATTTTAGGTTTTGATCCTATGAACTCAACTGCTGGAGTCATAAAATAACACTCACCTTCCTTTTTTTCTTTATATTGTGACATATTAAAGGTGACAATTTATATTGTCACCTTCTTGACAATATAAATGAAGTCAAATCAGTTAATGATAAACAGCACAATGACACTTTAACATTATTTTCTCAGAAAAGTAGACCTTATCCATAATTAGACCTTGAAAGTTTGGTTGCTCTGTATATCACTAGTAATACCTTTGAGCCCTTCAACTAGCCAGTTCAGAAGGCTTGCATTTTTATGAAGCCAAAGGGATGTTAGCTGAAATTGTATCATTTTAACTACATGAAAATGATCAAGAATGCAGGAAGGATTGAGACCTTGCAAGTGCTGATGTGGGTGACAGCTAAGAGGAAGCAAATCTTGGATTCAGCAGCAAAATCATTGATTGGGGTTTTACACATCTAAATGAAATTTGTGCCATGAGGCAATTGCCTAGGTATAGCACTGCTGAGTGCTGCCACACAGAAACCCCTTTGGGCACATGCCATTTAGGATCATTTAGCAGCAAGTGCTGAAGTGGCAGAGAGTTTAGGTTTTCTTTCCCCAACAGGGAAGCTGAGCTACAGAAACAGAAATACTTTGTAGTCTTGTCAACAGTGGATAAAATATCATTTCAAGTGCAATGAGAAATACTGTAAACAAACTGCAATTTGTATGCTGTACCGTAAGATGAAAGCCAGTTTAGTTGCTTAATAATCTCATTCTAAAAATCCATCATGAAAGACAAGTGACTATAGGTCTCATAAACAAAAAAATGCAGCTTTTAAAGTTCCATTGGCAACCTCAGCTACCCTCTTCAGAAATTCAATTACTTTTGAATATCAGTATGATATATATTACATATATATATCATATATGATATAATCTACATACATATAATCTACATTATTAGGTAAAACATAGAAAACTGCTGTTGATATTGGTAAGTATAGTTTCTGCACCTCTTTTCCTTAAGTGAATATTCATTTGTCAGTTTCTTATACGAATCATCCCAAAAAATGTGTCTCCAAGGGAAACCTGAAGGGAAGCAATGGCCTCATGAGTCAGTTCAGAGAGAGGGCTCTTTATGTGAAGCTTCATGAACAACATAGGACACCTACGTGAGTGGGTGATCAGTGGGAAGAACAATCTATGTGAGGAAAAGATGAAGGATCATTGGGATATTATTATAATTTCTATAATACTTAAGAAACCAGTCAGAGCAGTCTCTGCACTAAAATTATTCATTTGCAATAACTGAAAGAAAATAGGGAGATATAGATGATTGAAGGAAGTAAAATATACTGGTTATCCTTGAAAGGAAAAAAAAAAAAAAGGAATTTTGAGGATTATTAGCACTGTTAGAACTGATTTGCCAAAGAAATTGTATATTTTTTTTTAAAATATGCTTATATTTCTGTGAAATAAGACGGCAACAATTGTAGCAGATCTGGCAAAACATCAAATAATCTTCTCCTTATACTATATAGGCAGAAAGAGTGGTAGGTGTGAAACATACTGATTTTAAGATGTCTTTGTACTTGGTCCTTCATGGCACTCTCACAGGGAAATAAGAACATTTAAGATATAGTTCAGGTACAAAACTGGTCTTAAAAAGTTATATTCTTATGTGCATGTATCAGTCAGTAGTGGGGGGTCCAACTGGAGTCTCTTGCAGAAGATTATTTGATTTGATTATGAATCACTTCACTGGTGAATGTCCATATAGGTATATACAAAGAAACTCTGTGGAAAAACATAAAGCAAGTACTCTGTATAATGGGGTAGGAATTCAATCTGATTTTGAGAAGCTGGAAAAACTGATCTGAATGTAGAAGACATTGCTGATATGGGAAAAGCAAGGAAAATATTTTTTTCACTTGAAGAAGAGAAGATTGATAATTTTTTTCAATAAGAAAAAGAAAACACATAATTTGGCTGTGTAGTCATTTAGAGAAGGTTAAAAATTGACTGGGAGAAAAGACAACAAGGAACAAAACAATGAAAAATTCATCTTTTTTGAAGGATACATAGGAACAGGCTACAGGCTACTGCTCTGTCTCTGGTTTTGGATTATTATTAGGCACAAACTAAGCAAAAGCCCTTTAGAGATATGCGTTTGATCATGTTACTTTAGTGGGAGACAAAATAAACTGGTCTCTTTTGGTCCCTTCAAGCTCCATGTTCTTGTGACATTACACTTTTATGGAGAACTTACCAGCTCACTTTATACAGCCTGGAGAAAATATGCGGAGACTTCTGAAGTTGTAAGCAACGGAGAAATGTCAAAGATAAAGAACAGCTCCTGAGTCTGGTAAGAGAAGTAGTCTTGTTATAAAGGAGAGAGGTGAAAAAGAGATGAACACCCATAGAAGACATACTTGCTCTTTTTTTGCCACTATATGGTGAAAGCATTATGCATGTGAAACTTCCTAAATTAGCCATGGTATTTTTTTTGTTTGTGAATTGTAGGAGGAGGTGTCAGAAAGATCACTGAAAGATGTGGTGTCAAGAGACAGGAGGAGATGACCTACAGTTTTTGATTATAAAGGGTGTGCTGAGTGAATGTTACAAATAGCCCAGGCAAAGGATGCAAATGAAAAAGAAACAAGACTACAAGGGAAAGCTCCTTAAAGAAAAAGCTGTGCAACCCTTATAATTCTGAAAAACAGTGAAAAATTGATTTCCATGTAATGCATTAAAAATTGTTGTTACGAGTTACACCACAGAAACTCAGGTAAGCTGAAAAACAACCTTATCTTCTCATCAGTCAAGTAAGGCTGTGAGCAAAGGTGCTGATCAGAGAGAATTCATGCTAGCTGACATAATTGTAGAGTACCAATGAAGGAATCATTGACATTTTCCTCATCAAGTAAAGAGAAGGAAATCTGGATTGATAAGAATGATCTCAGCTTTCAACCGAAAAGCGCAATGTGCCTCCTCATAGTCTGCTCAAAACTGGAATGCATAAACCACTATAGGAGACTTCATCTTTCAGTCTCTATGTGTGCATAGCATAAGGGGTTGACAACACAATGAACTCCACACAGAAAATGATCGCACAAAACATAATCGAGAGCAGCCTGCGGGAGTCTCAAAACCTCTGTGGAAGTGGAACAGAGACTTGAGGAGTGGTACCTGTCTTTGTAAAAGCTTCTCATTATCTGGGGGGTGGATGCAGCAGAGAACTGCCTTACTGTCTCATACTGTCTTGCATGAGGAGAATTTTACCAATTTCCAACAGCTGCTGATCTTGTTAAATTAAGGTGAAATTCAGTGTCATGATAAATATCACAGAGATTGCTCACACCTTGCTTTCTTTTGAAAAGAGGTAAGTTTTACTGAAGTAAAGCTTCATGCTTTAGTTACGTTGCTCTTGTGACTGTTAATTCATCCCATTACATGCCATTAATTCAATGTCTTTTATTCACCTGGAAAACTAAGAAACCATCACATGACAATACAGGTGTGTGCATGTTCATGTGTGCACACACTCTCTGCCCAGAGTCAGAAGGTCAGTTCAGAAGCCTCAAATCTGAAAGACTGTGAAACAGTTCAATGAGATAAGAATTTTAACAAAACACTACTTTCCAAGATGTAGAAAATATACCTATATGTTATAGAGTGATAAAGGTTTTGTCTGCAGCCATTTGTGCTGGAAATACAATGCTGAGCAATACAGTCAAGGGAAATAGACACTGGCTTAGTTGCACTGACGCAAGCTATGGAAAATAACTTGCAAAATCCAGTTTGCAGTCCCTGCTCTATCTGTACTTCACAAATAAGAGTTAGTATATTTTTAATTCTAACTACTACAGGAAATCCCCTGACCAGATTGGTTTCTTTTATACAAGAGTCATACAATCCCATCCGGCTGAGCTGCACATAATGCAAGGCAGATTTTGTATCTGTCTGGCGATGCTTTTTAAAACCTTTTCTTTTTAAATTGTGTTACATACAGTGTTTATCTGCAGATTACAGGAAAAATCCAGATTAGGCATCCAGTTTAGTTTGGAAATATTTATATACTATGCTGATACTCAGTACTAAAAATACAGGTTCAACATGTTTCTACTTTCCTCTTCCGGAAACTGCAGTCCTTTTCCATTTCTGAAAATTTGGTCTGAGGGTCTTGGGTAGCAGGATACGGTTTGTGAACATTTCGAGTCCAATTCAGTAAGAAGTAACCTGCTTCTACGAGATGCCTGGTTTATTTGGTATTACAAACGATATAATCTCAACCTCAAAAGGAAACATCTCTATTGTAGTGCTTAGTCATCCATGCACAGTGTTGGATAATTATTTACATCAATTAAAGACAGAGCCCTTCAGCCAATAGCAACCTGCCAAGGATTTTTTGTTTTGGTTTTTTTTTGGTGTTTGTTTGTTTGGGTTTTTTTGTTTTTGTTGTTGTTCTTGTTTTCATCATCCATAAATGAATATACTCAGCTTCATCTTAGGCATTTGAGGGACTACTCTCTGAAAACCTCTTCCCTGCACTGTATGGGCAGGTTGGAGATAGAAGTACCACTGGATGTATTCCAGTGGGAAGTGTGTTCCTTCATTTTGGTGTTACAGACTCTGTTATTTCACCAGAGTAAACTTTGGGGTCTTCTCCTTATTTCCAACTAGAACAAAGGCATTGTTTCTAATTGCAGTTTTGGTACTTCTATTATGTAAGGTAATACTGTTATATGCATTTTTATATTTTAATGAAGAAGCAATAGAAAGGAAGCATTTCCTGTGGGAAGAAAAATGCCTTTGCTTGGCCAGTACCCCAGCTAGAATAGCGTATTATATTCCACTAGGAATGACTAGAAAGTCTTCCTGCCACTGGTACTCTGTTTCACACTTTCTTGCCTTGTTGATGATTATACAAATGCCAGTTAACACTGAGAGGGATCACTTCTGATTTGGATGCTGAAGTGTGCTTTGATATCTTTACATGCTTTGTATAGGCTCCAAGTCCTTTGTGCCTTACAGCAAAATCACAGCTATGTACCATACAGTGTGGAAATGTGTGTCATTTTCCTCCTGATGTTTTCCTAATGCAATAGTTTCTGGGGAATGTGACTTTTTTTTTTTCCCCTTTTTATTTGTCTTTTCCATCTTAATCTAGTTTATGTTTTGGTTTGCTCTGGGGATGGGATATTACTGTAAGGTTGTCTCTTCCCT